>JAQQSU010010852.1:0-12322 GCA_028627135.1 Pseudochirops cupreus | reverse complement strand
CTCCGGGCTGTCTAGGCTGGTCCTTGGAGAAAGCCAGGGGCCGCCTCCTGCACGAAGGCCTTCCTCATCCCCACCTGCTAGCATCCTGTCCCAGTTGTGTTCTCTTTGTGACATACATTCCTATGTGTGCCTGTTGTTCCCCTGGGTAGAACGTAAGCTCTGTGAGGCTGGGGGACGGGGGAATTGGCAGTTGCAGCGCCAGTGCAATCACTGACCAGTCAATAAATGCTTGTTGATTGATTGATTTGGTGCCAATGGCTGTCTGTTTCTGCAGCACTTGCTGGAGCTTGTCTTGGGCTGCGGGCACCACCCTTTAAGCCCAGGGTCAGGCCCACGCTGTGACACTGTGTCTGAGGAGGACCCTACAGGAAGATCGTGAGCATAATCTACCCAAATAAGAATAGTTCAGCTTGCAAATATGAGTAGCACCAATCCCAGGACTGATGGGGGTTAGGAATGCAAAGGTCTGGAAGACACATTTTCTGCTTAAGGGGATGAGTTTTCCATGAAGCAGTTGAGATTCCAGAGTGGGGGTGGGAATCAAGTATTCAAATGATTTTATTTCTACATCTTCATGATCCAGTCGATGGGTAGATGAGTTTAGACTCAAGAGGGATCTGGGATTGAATCCTGCCTTGCACATACACATAGCAGTAAGTATGGGTCCATGGGTATGTCCATTCATCTCTCTGAGCTTTGATTTCTCATAGGGTGAGAGAGAGGCAGTCCAGGACAGTGGACAGATGGTCAGTTAACTTCTCATTGCCCCAGGCACTTTCTAAAATGGCAAATTACAAAAAGGTTGCTGGATCTGTCTGGGAAAGGGTGTTTCCACACTGGGAGTCCTTTCCTCTCTCCCCTTCCCCATGGAATCACAGCTCTAGAATCCTTCCACAATCCTACCTTCAGTGGTTGTGAAAGTCAAGGAAGCCTTGTATGTGAAACGTTTTCAAATTTCTCAGTGCTACAGAAATAGATGCTTTTAATACCGATGTTGCTCGGCCTGTTTCCTCTTCTTCAAAGTGGGGACACTGATCCAAAGCTCCTTCTCCCAGGGTTGCTGTGAGCAAAGTCCCTTGACCTTCGAGACTCTGTAGCCCTTAAAGCCTTATCAACCAACCGACCTACCAGTCATTTCAGAACACCCTGTGTGCCCACCACTGTGCTAAGGATGCAAAAGAAGAAAGAAACCAGATCTTACCCTCAGAGATCTTAGATTTGACTGGGGGAGATGTCTAGTACATCTAAAAGCACATGCAAAACATTATGTGAGGTAACTGGGCGGGGGGAGGCCTCAATCAACGCCAGCTCTCACTATCACTCTCAGAAACTGAACGGGGTCCAGGCCAGAAGGAAGGGCAGCCTGGGAACCAGCCCCCCTCGAAAGCTCCCATCGGTCCCTGATGTTGCAGAGCTATGGACACTTTCTCTCCTTCCCCTGCCGAGAGCCGGGGCTGCTGGGAAGGGGCCTCCCTCATCAATGTCCGACCCTTCCACTCTGGAATTTCCCTGTGGGTGGGGACCATTTAATTGCTGTTTACCTGTCGAAGGCTGCTTTTGACACATGTGATGACCCAGCTTCCTTTGACCGTCCCCTCCTCAGGAGGCAGGATTCTTCTGCCCACACTCTGCTCTGCGCCGCTCCTTCTCAGGAAGGCTTTGTCTGCCCCTCACCGCCGTTGCTTTTCTGTTTCTTTCTTTCTTTCTTTTCTATTCTTTTTTCCTTTTGCCCAGACTGTGCATTTTGAGTAAAGCAAAGAGCGGAGACAGGCTCCTAGGTCTTGTCATTGTAGGACGGCCTAGAGAGCCTCCCACACAGAGCCTTCCTCAAAGCTAGCAGGGGAAGCCAATTCCTTTGAAGATGCATTTTTTAAACAAAAGGGATTCCCCCCACATGCCATGGGGCCTGACAATGATTTCTTTTCCTGCTGCTTCCCCAAAGGTCTCAGAGGGGTTCGACTCCAGTGGAGTCTGGGTGGCAAGAAGCCCCCTTCGGATCCTGGCTCTGAGGTTTGTGTGAATGAAGACCAAATGGGTCATCAGGTCCCCCAGAGAAGCAGAGATGGACTCACTGCTGGAAAGCATCTTAGCCGCCTCCAAGTTCAGCTGAGACCCAGGGAAGTTAAGTGGCCTGCCCAGGCTGGGTCCTCTGAGCCCAGATCCATGCCCTTGGGTTTCCCACTTGTGGATTCCAGTGTTGGTTAACAGCCCGCAGGACTTGGAAAACCTGGGTCCATATTCTGCCTCCAACACTCACTGGTTGTGTGATCCTGGGCAAGTCACAACTCCTCTGGGCCTCAGCTTCCTCATCTGTCAAATGAAAGGCTGGACTTCACGACCTCCAGGGCCTGGCCCAATTCTCCATCTATGAGCTGATGTCTGTATAACTCTTCACCCAGAATCCATTGCAGGACACCCAAGTGTGCTCAGAATCAGAGAGCAAGGTCTTTCCATCATACATCATCACGCTTTAAACACACATATAGGGCTTACTCTGTGCCAAGTCCTGGGCTTAGCACTTTACAATTAGTATTCTCAGCAAAGTAGGTGCTTTTATTATCCTCATGTTACAGATGAGAAACTGAGCCAAGCAGAGGTTAAGTGACTTGCCCGGGGTCACACAGTTCGTGTCTGACATCAAGCCTGGCACTCTAGCTGGCATATCACCTAGCTCCCTTTCCTGAAACAGGATCCTCAGCCTCCTTCACCAAGCCCTTGGTCCAGGCCGAGGATGGAGCTGCTGTGGGCCAGGCCCCCACTACAGTCTCTGAGCCCTGGAGGACAGCAGGGGCATGTGGGAAAGTCCGAGCCTCTCCACTCTCAGAAGATGAAGGAGGAGCTGAGCTGGGTGGGATTCCAGGGTGGGCCACTTCATCTTCTGTGGTGGGTCCTTGATTCTCAAGGCATATGTTCAAAAGATTTCCACTGCTTTCTGAAATGGCCAAGAGAAAAACACACAGAGCTTGGTGTCTGCGGTCACCCCAGCTCAATGGTGGACCTGGAATGCCAAACGGGACAGGGTTCAGGACTCGGACCCAGGATGGCCTCACTAAGTGAGTGACCTTGGGCAGGTCACAAGCCTTTCTGAGCCTCAGTTCTTTCATCTGTAAAATAAAGGGGCTGGACTAGATAACCTTTGAGGTCCCTTTAGCTCATCTATAATCCTATGATTTATGAAGTAGATCTCTGAAGGCCCCTTGAATTTGGGGATGGTGAGTAACCAGATTCTGACCTCCCAGGAGCCTGCTCTCCGCCCCTCCAGGTCACAGCACCAAAGCACCAGGTGGAGGAACATTCCTTTGGGGCCAGAAGAGATGGTAGAAGGAGTCTAGTCCAAACTCTCAGTTTACAGATAAGGAGACTGAGGCACAGTCCGTAGCTGGGCTAGGATTTGAACCCAGGTTCCCTGCCCCCAGATCCAGCCTCCTTTCTCCCTGGAAGGGGCTTCATGGCCACACCCTCCTTCTCTCCCAGTTCAGCTTGCCCTCCCGCCCACATCTCTTGGCACCCCCTTTCATCACCCAGATGAAAACAACAAAGGAGGCCCGGCCCACATCCCAACAGCAGCTACCACCATCTTGTGCAGTGAAAGTCCCTAAGGGCTTGGGCAGAAGTTTAGGCTGCCCCGGCAGGCGGGGCTCCCTCTCGCCTGCCCGGCAGCAGCCATGCCAAGCAGGGGGCTTTCCAGAAGATTCAGCGTCTAGCCGGTTCAGCTGCCAGACTGCCCCCCACCCAGCGTTCCACCAGGTGACTTCTGAAGAAATGTCACCCACCTCATTCTCCGCATAGGCCCCCAAGTTCTCTATCTTTGCTGATCACGGGAATCTGAGGAAAATGGAGTGACAGTCACAAGAGACCTCAGAGACAGGCTAGCTGGGGGGGCACCTGCAGCCTTGATGTCACCTGCAGCCTTTTAAGTGCGGCCCTTGGAATGTTCTGTGAAGTTTAGATTCAGTCAAGGGGCTGCACTTGAGAACCTAGAGGGCCACAGGTGGCTTCGAGGCCGCAGGCTCCCCACTCTCTCCCCCTCAGTTTATATTTGTAGACCCCTCAGTTTGTCCAAGATGCATCTGAGGCCCAGAGAAGTTTTAAGTGACTTACTCAAGGTCACACCAGCAGTAATGGGAAGAGCCACCCTTTGACCTCAGGTGCTCTGACTAATTCAGGCTCTTAGCTAGCCCACAAAATGACTGGGGGTTTTCCCCCCCATTCAAAAAAAAAATCCCACCAGAATCATCTTCCCTGGTCCCTGTAGCTTTCCTTGGTTCCTGTGGGCAGCCCCCCCCCCGGGGACTAGCTCCATGTTCCTGGGATGCTTTGAGGTTTGCAGAGCAGCCCTTACCAAAGTCCTTGGGGGGCCCAGCAGATTGTGTCCCAAGGGCCTAGCCCAGTGCCCAGCCCCCAGTGGGTGCTTAGAACTGTGTAGAGTTCCACATGGAGCCCTGGATTGGGAATCAGGAAAACCCGACTCTGCATCTCACCTCAGACACTCCCTGGCTGTATGACCCTGAGTAAGTAATTTAACCTCCCTTGGCCTCAGTATCTTCACCTGTAAAGTGGGGCTAATAACAGCGCCTGCCTCCCAGTGACGTGAACAGCAAAGTACGACTGAGTTTGGAAGGGACTTTGCAGATCTAAAGTTATGTAAACATGGGCTATTATTGCTGTGGCTAATAATGAGAAACGTTAATTGAATTTAGCTGTTATATAGGACAATAATTATAACTAGATTATTATTGTACCCATTTTTTTTCAGATGTGGAGGTTGAGACTCAGAGGGGCCTGGGATCTCCTCAGTAGTATCTGAGTCCAGACTCCAATCCAGGTTTCTGCTGACTCCAAATTAAGCACCTCTTCCACTGAACCATCCCACCCTCATGGCCCCTGCTGTGACCTTTCCGGAGCTATGACAGATTCCCAGCAGACCTTGGTCTTTAACTAAAGGATATTTAGGAGCCCAGGTTTAAAGCTGGAAAGGCCTTAGAAGCCAGGGAGACTTACTCACTTTTCTTTTTACAGATGAGGAAACTGCCTCTCAGTGTAAATGACAGAATCATAAAGTCATAGGGTTATTGATTTAGAGTTAGATGATTTCATCTTACATCTTACAAACCGTGTTAGGTAGTGCGTCTAAGGTCCAATCCAGGTGTTTTAGAGACATTAAGCCTCTTACCCAGCTAGGGGAGCATGGTCAGTGAGTGGCAGAGGACGGGCTTCCAGGGCCAGGCCAGTTCCAGACAGAACACTACATACTATGGGATCCTAGGTTTGGATCTGGGAGGGACCGTACAAATGATCTGGCCCGGGGTTCTTAACTTTTTTGGTCCATTTGGCAGTCTGGGGAAGCCTAGAAACCCCTTCTCAGCACAGTGTTTTAAAATGCGCACAATAATCCATGGCATTACAAAAGAAACCAGCTCTATTCACATAAAGGTAGCTTCTTTTCCCATCCAGCTTCACAGACCCCCTGAAATTTATCCACAGATTTGAGGCTCATGGCTAAGAACCTGGGCCTAAAGGGCACGGTACTAAACCCCCAAAGTCTTTGAAGGCCCCGACCAGGGCAGGCCAGGAGGATAACTCAATGTGTGGGAGGACTTGGAGCCTGCTCTGGGTCTATGTGCTCCCAGGTGCTCAGACAGGACCCAGTTGGATGATTTGCCTCTTCCCTGAAAAACTTGGCCGGGGCCCAGACTAAACATTACAGCTTCAGTGTTTGAGCAAGTCAGCCTCAGCCCCAGGACAGGGTGCCTCCTCTCATTCCTCTTCTTGCCAGTCACCAACATGGGTGCTCCGTGGGATCACTGGAATAGCCAGACCAGGCCCCAATATTTAGATCCTATGTCCTAACAAACAAGAAAAGAAAAAGGGACGGAGATCAGCTCCTGAGCCCAGAAGGTGGCCTCTGTACTTTCCCTTGGGCTTGGGTGGGGCCCTTCTAGGTAGAAGAGGCATCTCAGATTGACAGCTGGGTGTCTGTCTGGTTGGTCCTTGTGACCTTGAGGGCTTCAAAGGACTCTTTCAAATATAGTGTGCATGGCCCTGCCTGACTTGAGTCAGGAGCCCCGGGTTCTAGTCCTGACCCTTTGCTGTTGGTAAGCTGTGTGACCTTGGACTAATCTCTGGGCCTAAATTTCCTCATTTATAAAATGAAGGCATTCGATTAAATACTCCTTAAAGTCCCTCCCAGCTCAGACTCAAAAAAAATATGTATTTTTATTTGTTTCATTAAATACTTCCCAATTACATTAACATTTTCTTAAACATTCATTTAAAAATGTTTCGAGTTCCAAATTCTACCCTTCCTCCTGCCCTTCCCCCACCCCTGGAGAAGCCAAGCAATAGGATATTGATAATACATGTGAAGTCATGCGAAACACGTTTCCATATTAGCCATGCTGTAAAAGAAAACACACACACACACAAACAAGAAACATACAGAAAGCAAAATAAATCGGTGTCAGTCTGTGCTTACAGTCTATCTAGTCTCTCTGCAGAGAGGGACAGCATTTTCATTGTGGGTCCTTTGGAATTTTCCTGGATCCTTTTCTGGATCAGATTTATCTCAGATGTTTGTGAGGATAACTCAGTTTAACAAGCATTTATTAAGCGCCTAAGGTCACCTCGGCTCTGGGGATACAGAGGCAAACTTGAGGTCCTGCCCTCAAGGATCTTGCATTCTACCTGGGGTGAGGGTGGAGCTGAATAACAAAGACATCACCCATCAATAAGAATTTATTAGGCACCTACTGAGTACCTGGAAGTATGCTAAACACCTGGGGCTCAAAGACGAAAGTGAATCCATCCCTGCCCTCAGAGAGCTTAGATTCTAATGGGGGAGGTAGCAAACACATAAATAAAAACAAGACTATACCAAAAAAATGCAAAAGAATTCTGGGTGGGAAGCAGACTTATGGCCCCCGCATTGGTCCCTCACCCCGATCTGTGCCTTCCCTTCTAAATTTAATTATATTTATCTTGTATATATGTTTTTAGGTGTAGATATCTCCCTTGATAGAAGGGAAATTCCTTGAGGATGAGGACTTTCCATTTTTATCTCACTTTCCCCATTCCTGGCACATAGGAGGCACCTAAGAAACACTTTTTGGTTGATTGAGTGTCCTTCACAAAACTGACAAAAACCCTTCTCCTAACACATGAGTTGGACTACGTCTCCCCTACTGGGGCATCCCTTTGCTCAGCCATTAGCTGAGTGTGGAAGCAGAGCCCAGGATAAGTCAAGAAATCTGAAGGAAGAGTGAATCAGTCCTTACTCTTCCACTACCCAATCCTGTGCCTATGGGAGAGTCCCTTGCTCTCCACGGGACCCAGCTTCATCATTTATTAAATGAGGGGGAGATGGTGGCTAAGACACCTTCCCACACTGATATGATAAGAGGCTATGGGCCGGGAAGAAGACAAAGCTCTTCGGTGACCTGTTGTAAGGAGCCCTATTGACTTCCCAAGCGCCTCAAGGTTTTCCCACAGCCCCGAGCTCCCTCTTCTGTTCTTCATTGGACGCCTCTCCCTACACAACTACACATCCTCTTGGCCCTTCTCAGAGGGCCCCATGCTGAACGTAGAATCTCCCCCTCTACACCAGCCATTCCTCCTCCCATTTCCTTTTTCCTATTGAGGCAGCCAGTCATCCACTTTCCCAGTAGATCTATCCCTTTTCATTCCCCACATCCAATCAGTTGCCAAGTCCAGTGGCTTTCCCCTGCCTGCCTCTTGTGACTACCCCCTTCTCTCCTACTCCCAGCCTTCTGTAGCCCTGATCAGCGACAGCTTCAGAGAGAATCATGATGATGATGATAACAGTAACAACAGCAGCAGCTGGCATTTACGTAGCGCCTGCTGTTTGCCTGGCACTGTCCTAAGTGCTTCCCAGTTCTCTCGTTTGATCCTCCCCGCGTGCCCGAGGCATAGTGCTGTTATTATCCACATTTTTACAAATGAGGAGATCCAGGCAAAGCAAAGTGTGCCCAGGGGAACACACCTAGTACTTTGCCTCTCTGGTGTTCAGTGTCATCATTTGTTAAATGAGGGGTTCAGACTAGAAGATCCCTGAGGTCCCTTCCAGCTCCAAACCCATCCTAACCATTCTTCTCACCCTTGTGACCAGGCCCTTATCAGCACTTGCCTGGATTATTTTGGCCTCCTCACTGGATCAGGGTAGAATCTGAGCTGCTTGAGGGCAAAGACTATTTCTTTTTTGCCTTGGCACACCCACTATGTGGTTTGGCATAGGTGACCCCTGATAGATAGTCTGACTGGTGTTCTGAGGCTAACCCTGTGTGAGCTGAAAGAATGGGTAAGAAGTGTTAGCAAATTGGCCCTGGAAACACCATTGGTGACTGGATGGACTGTTCTTGTACATCGGCCCCACTAGAGGGGAAGAGCTAGGTCTTGAGCCCAGGGTTGCCCTCTTGTGTCATGTACGCTGTTGGACCCAACAGATCCCCCGTGGAATCATGTATCTTGTAGGATACACGAACCATCAAAATTCTTTTACCCCACAATCTGTCTGAAGAAATTAGAAGTTGGCCTCTAAGCTCGGGCCTGCTCTTGGGTGGGCAGGGATGAATGTACTATTTTTCTGACCCTTTTCCTCCTCTCTCTTCATGAACCTGGGTGGTGATCATGGGATCTGTAGCATCTTTTGATTCTGTTCCATTCCATTCCATTAATTTGATCTGATTTAATTGAATTTATTATTGTTTTTTCAGACATGTCTGACTCTTTTTGACCCCATTTGGGGTTTTCATGGCAGAGACCCTTGAGTGGTTTACCATTTCCTCTTTCTCTAGCTCATTTCACAGATGAGGAAACTGAGACAAACAGAGTGAAGTGACTTTCCCATGGTCACACAGCTAGTAAGTGTCTGACACCAGATTTAAAGAACTCACATTCTCTTCAGAAGAAACATGAACACAGAAAAGTTAATAAAAAATGTATGCCACATAGATACAAGGTCATTACCGTGGGGCCCCTGTGAGCAGAGAAAGATGATCAGAAGAGGTCTTTAGAAGGCAACGACATTTGAGCTAAACTTTGAAAGAAGTTGGGGATTTTATTTCACATCATCCAAGGGCTGGACACTGTATTAGGCACCAGGTAAACAGAGACAAGAATGAAAATGACCTTTTGGGAATGTCCATCTTTCTATGGAAAGGATGGTAACTCCTCTCCTAAGGCTTCTCCCCACTTTCACCGACCAAGATTCTATGAGATCATCAAGGCAAAGGGATTGTCTTTCTCTATCTCTCTGCCTAGACTAGGGAAGCTAGACTTTGGTTTTAAGTTTTAGTAAAGACATTTCATTTTCCTTCCACAAACAGGGGACGAAACACCCTTGTAGGCAGTTCTGTAGCCCCTGTTTCTGGCTCTGGGGTCAGTCTAAACTGAAGAAAAGCATTAGGGAATGGGTGATGCTGATTGACTTTTGATGGATTTGGTATTGAGTCTGGGGGTTTGAAGGCAATTACAAAAAGACAACAGGGGAAGTTGTAATACTTATATTTCCTCATAAAATTCCCTCCTTATGTTTAATCTGTAACTCTCAGTAGTGAAGTTTCCCAGCCATCAATATGACAGGGCAGCAATATTGCCTCATCAGTCATGATTTGCTTAATGTTTTCTGAATTTAGTAATATTTGATTAAAATTTAATGTGAACATATCATATCATGCCATATATATTATTGCGTCCATTAATCAGGTAACTATGGTAATGAAATGTTAGGAGATTGGATGAAAAAAGAGTCAAAGACTTGATAGATGTATGGCATAACTCTGTGAATGATTAACCCCTCCCCCCAAAAAATTTAAAAAAAATAAAAACCAAAAACCACTTGAATAAAGGATCATTAATATATATTATTTTTACGATCATCCATGTATCACTAGATATTTTTAACTTTAGATTTTTAATTTGCTAAAAAGACGTGAAATATTAATAATCATGAAAAACCCACATTATTCTATGAATCCACATTCTGGCAGAATGATGCCCAGTTGGATCTAATTCTTTTGTGTAGTAATATGGGTTCAAGTGTACTCAAAGGATTCAGTTGGTACCCCATAGGTAGAATGACAAACACTTCACAAGTGGTTGTGGAGGCAATTCACCTGAAATAGCCAATGATATGGCTCTTGTTTTAAATGTCCTTGCTGACTTGGCCTAAGCAGGTTGAACTATTTTCCCTCCAAGCTTACTAACATTCTAAAATTCTGTGATCTGCCAAGAAGGATGGATTTGCACTGGGCTGTGAGCTACAGAGTATGCACCTAGAGAGCAGTTCATGGGGTAAAGATCTGGGGATTTTGGTGGACTGAACTCAATGTGAATCTACAGTGTATGGTATGGCATCCTGGGAAGCTAATGCAGTCTTAGGGAGCCTTCAGAAAAGCACAATTTCTAGGGCTAGGGAGGTGATAATTTCACTGGGTTCTGCCCTAGTCAGAAAACAGCTGTAGTATTGTGTGCAATTCTGGGAGCCATATTTAAGAAGGACATTGGTAAGTTAGAGTGTCCATAGGAAGTCAACTAGGTTGCTAGTCTTGAAGACCAGAAGAAGAAATTGGGAATGTTGATGCCTCTAGAAGAAAAGACTCAAGGGTGACATGTAGTGGAAAAGGGAGTCGCCTTGGAGGGCAGAGCTAGGGGCAGCGGGTGTGAGGGGCAGAGGGCAAGCCTCTCTTTGACATAGGACTAAATGGTCTGTGGCTGCCTCCAGCAGTGGCAGGCTCCCTCTTCCTTGGGTTCTGAAGACTGGATGGCCCCTGGCTTGGTGTGTTGTAGACGGGATTCCTTCCCAGAAATGGGTGGTCCTTTCGTTTCTGATATTCCGCAATTCCATTGGCTTTTCATAACTTTTTTCCCTAAATAATTAAAAGAAAATCATGTAGTAAGAGAAACATCAGTTGGTATTTCTGATGCCCATCAGTCTTTGCATCCACAATCAAAGGATCTGTTTTTATCACCAGCCTCTGTTATTTGCTACCTGGGTGACCTTGGACGAATTGTTTGTACCGAGTTGTCATTTAATAAATGTTTATTGAAATAAATTGAATTAAACTGGGACCTGAAAGGATAATAGAATGGTAGGGTGTCTGGGCCTTGAAGAAATGGGATCTGTTGGACTAGATGTTATCTTACATTGGTACTGATAGGTCTTCTATTCATCAATAATCCCAGCACACCCTGGGATTAAGACATACATGAAGGGGTTGGACAAGGTGACAAAGTTCCTTCCAGCTCAAAATCTGGTACTCCATTGACAAAGAACATGGCGCTAGAGCTGGAAGAGATTGCCAAGTTAACCCCATCCTCGAAGCTGAGAAATGAGGAATTGGAGGCCCAGGGATGTTATATGTTCTACAAAACATCATGCTGGCAGGAGGTACATGGTTAGAATTTGAACTTGGACTCCCATGATTCCAATTCAGCATTTTCCCACTGTCCCATGATGCCCAGGCTGCACCACACAGATTTTCCCACTTTGGCTGGATCAAATGAGATAATATTTGTAAAGTGCTTATAAAAGTGTTTGGTATATAGTAGGTGCTCAATAAATGTTCATTCCTTCCCCAATTGTACCTATTTTTGCTCTTGAGTGGTAGAAACTTAAAGTACTAGAAATGCCAAGATTTTATTAGAAAGATAATAAACTGATTGGGGCGGAGCCAAGATGGCGGCGTAGCAGCAGTAACATATCGCAGCTCTCACATAGCCACCCCAAAATACCCATAAAATAGGACTCTAAACCAATCCTAGAACTCCAAAACACACACAAAGATACTTCCCACTAAAGTCAGCTTGGCTACGAGGAACCATATCAGCACTGCAAACCAAAACCAGCCTGGCCTGAAGCCCCGGCTGTGCCCCGGGGGCGGCTGGACGGGAGGAGTGGAGGAGCTGAGGAGCTTCAGGTGAGCGGATTAGCAGCAGCTGTGAATGGGAATTGTGAAAGGGGGAGATAAGCAGTCAGGCCAGAAGGCCTCCAGAGTAGAAAAGCAAAAGGCAGAGGTTTTGCACCCGCCTCGCCCTTGCAGCTTCCCGCCCGTGGCCTGCAGGCAGCAGGGGGACTGAGCGATTGTTCTGGGCCAGAGCTCTCGCGTTGAGCATCCTGGACGGATCGCCATCTTGGGCCCCGGTCTTGGAGTCCTCACTATCCAGTCAGCCGGAAGTATATAGGAAGAGTTCCCAGCCTCTTTCTAAGAGCTACGGCAGCTGGGAGGACCCCAGCGATTTGGGACAGAGCTTTCCCTTCTGGAAGCAGAGCCCCACAGAGATTGAAAAAAAATATAAAAAAAATCAC
>JAQQSU010010851.1:0-12322 GCA_028627135.1 Pseudochirops cupreus | reverse complement strand
TCAGTCTGTGATTTTTTTTTTAAATCTCTATGGGGCTCTGCTTGCAGAAGGGAAAGCTCTGTCCCAAATCGCTGGGGTACTCCCGGCTGCCGTAGCTCTCAGGAAGGTGCTGGGTCCCTTTCCTACTTACTTCCGGCTGACTGGATAGTGAAGAATCCAAGACTGAAGCCCAAGACGTCAATCCGGATCCAGGCTGCTCAACGCAAGAGCAGTTGAGCAATCACTTAGTCCCCCTGCTGTCTGCTGGCTGCGGGCGGGAAGCTGCAACGCAGAGGCGGGTGCAAAACCTCTGCCTTTCGCTTTTCCACTCTGGAGGCCTTTCAGCCAGACTGCTGCTCCCTCCCAACTTCACAAGTCCCACTGACCTGGTTCTGAATGCAGCTCGCAGCTGCTGCTAATCTGCTCACCACTCCTCTCGTCTGGCCGCCCCCGGGGCTCAGCAGCAGCTTCAGGCCAGGCTGGTTTTGGTTCGCAGTGCTGATATGGTTCCTCATAGCCAAGCTGACTTTAGTGGGAAGTATCTTTGTATGCGTTTTGGAGTTCTAGGATTGGTTTAGAGTCCTATTTTATGGGTATTTTGGGGTGGCTATGTGAGAGCTGCAATATGTTGCTGCTGCTATGCCACTTGGCTCTGCCCCCTACTGTATTTCTTCTAAAGGATTCTTGCCCATAATATGTAAAATGATCACTTGAATTAAATTCACCCATCCCCAACCATTTAAGTTTATTGATACCCAAGATGTCAATGTTTGATCTTTCAATCTCCTGTTTGACTGCATCTAGCTTTCTTGGGTTTATAGATCTTACATTGAGGTTCCTATGCAATATTGATCTTTACAGCATAAGACTTTCCTTTCATCACCAGACACATCTGCAGCTGATCTTCCTTTTGGCTTTGTCCCAGCTGTTTGATTAGTACTAGAGCTACTTTTAGTTCTCCACTCTTCTCTTGTAATGTGTTGGACACCTTCCAAATTTTAGGGCTCATAATCCAGTTTTGTATCTTTTTTCATTTTAATATTGTCCATGGGGTTTTCTTGGCAAAGGTACTAGAGTGTTTTGCCAATTCTTTCTCTAGTGGATCATCTTTTGTCAGAACTCTCCACTATGACCTGTTCATCTTGAGTAACCTTACGTGGCATAGCCCCTCCACCATGACAAGTCATGATCCATGGGGGGCAAAGTTCTTTTGTGCCAGTTAAAAATAGAAAAGTTCATCAGTAAGCACACAATATATGTACACAAATGCATTTAGTTTTGCATTTGACAAACCTAAAGACTCAAAATTCTGAGGTAAGTACTATACAACAAAAACTATTGTCAAAAGTAGAAAGTAGTCTGACAGAAATTAGATTTAGATCAATAATGCCACAATAAACCACGTACCTAGATACATATATATGCAGATATACATAGATAGATACATAATACGGATATGGAAGTTTTTATCACAAACAAATTAGAATATCAGAGAAGGAAATAAATGTGGATGGGGGAGAAATTTTGACCAAATAAGCAATAAAGAAAATCACAGACTCAGTCAAAGATTCAGAGCTGGAGGAGAACTTAGAACTTACCAAGCATCATTCAAGGTACAAGCACCTTGCACATCAAGTGTGCAAGGAAGAATTTGAACCCAAGTCCTCAACTCCCAAATGTATTGCTAAATGTACTGCACCATGCTACCTCTCTAAAACATATAGTTTTTGATAATATAAAATTGAAAAACTTCTAAATAAATAAAAACAATGCAACTAAATTAGAAGGGAAACAATTAACTGAGGGAAAATCTTTATCAGAAGTTTCTCAGATAAAGGTCTGATATACAAGATACATAAGGAACTGATTCAAATCTATAAGAATTAAAAGTATTCCCACAATAAATAAATAAAGAATAGAAACAGAGAATTTTTAAAGAATCCAAACTATCAACAAATACAAGTTTTTAAAATGCTGTAAACAACTATGATTAATGGAGATGAAATTTAAAACAACTCCGAGTTCTACCTTATACCCAACACATTGAAAAATATGATGAAAAAAGAAAGCAATAGTTTTTGGAGGCAGTGTTGGATGACAGACACGCTAATGCTCTATTGGTTGGAACCATGAGTTGGTCTGGCTATTCTAGAAAGCAACTGAGAATAAAAAATTAAGAGCTTTTAAAATAAATCAATTTTATTTTCAGTTCCAGGTTCTTTCTCATCCCACAATGTCTGCCCCACCCATTGAGAAGGCAAGAAATACAAAATGCATTACAAATATTAAATTATACAAAACAGATGTTTACTTTAACTTTCTTTTAAAAAGAAAAAGAAAAAAATGTTTCAATCGGCACTCTAAGGACATCAGTTCTCTCTCTAGATATGGACAGCATTTTTCATAAAGAGTCTTTGGGAATTATGGTGGGCATTTGTGTGGATGAGAGTTAGTAAGTCTTTCACAGGTGATTATCTTTAAAATACTGCTATGTAAATTGTTCTCCTAATTCTGCTCATTTCACTTTGTACAATGTTCCTGAGTCCCAAGTTTTTTTTGAAACCATCTCCATTCATTTTTTTTTTTTTTTGCTTTTTGGAGGGCAGAGGGCAGGGCAATTGGGGTTAAGCGACCTGCCCAAGGTCACACGGCTAGTAAATGTTAAGTGTCTGAAGCTGGATTTGAACTCAGGTCCTCCAGACTCCAGGGCCAGTGCTCCGTTCACTGTACCACCTAGCTGCCCCAATTCATCATTTCTTACAGAATAATACTATTCCATCACATTTAATTACCACAACTTGTTCAGCTATCTCCCAATTGACAGCCATTCCCTCAGTTTCCAATTTTTTTGCCAAACCAAAAAGATCTACTATAAATATTTTTGTAATATGGATCCTTTTCCCTTTGATTTCTTTGGGCCTCATAGCAATATTGCTGGGTCAAAGGGGATGCACAGCTGAATAGATTTGAGGCAGATTCCAAATTGCTTTCCAGAATGGCTGGAATAGTTCACATATTAGTACTACATTAATGTACCTATTTTCCCAGATCTCTAGCATTTGTTACTTTCCTTTTATGTCATCTTAGCCAATCTGATGAATGTGAGGTGGTACCTCAGACTTATTTTAATTTGTATTTCTCTAATTAATAATTTAGAGCATTTTTTGCATACAATAACTGACTTTGATTTTTTTTCCTTTGAAAACTATATCTATAGTCATGAAAAATGCTCTAAATCACTACTGATTAGAGAAATGCAAATTAAAACAACTCTGAAGTATCACCTCACACCTATCAGATTGACTAACATGACAAAACAGGAAAATGATAAATGTTGGAGAAGATGTGGGAAAATTGGAACACTAAGGCATTTTTGGTGGCATTGTGAACTGATCTAACCATTCTGGAGAGCAATTTGAGACTATGCCCAAAGGGCTATAAAAATGTGCACACTTCTTTGACCCAGCAATATCTTTCCTGGTCTGTATCCCAAAAAGATCATAAAAATGGGAAAAGGACCCACAGGTACAAAAATATTTGTAGCAGCTCTTTTTGTGGTGTTCAAGAATTTGGAAATTGAGGGGATGCCCATCAGTTAGGGAGTGGCTGAACAAGTTGTGGAATATGAATGTAATTGGAATACTATTGTTCCATAAGAAATAACGACCAGGTAGACTTCAGAAAAACCTGGAAAAACTTCCATAAACTGATGCTTAGTGTGAAGTAAGCAGAACCAAGAAAACATTGTACACAGTAATAGCAATATTGTGAGATGACCACCTTTGATAGACTTAACTCTTCTCAGCAATACAAGGATCTAAGACAATTCCCAAAGACACATGATATAAAATGCTATTCACATCCAGAGAAACAACTATGCGGTCTGAATGCAAATTGAAGCATACTGTTTTCTCTCTCTCTTTTTTTTTGTTTCTTCTTTCTCATGGTTTTTCCCTTTGATTCTAATTCTTCTTTACAAGATGATGAATGTAAAAATATGTTTAATATGATTATACATGTATAGCCTATATCAAATTGCTTGTCATCTTGGGGAGGGTGGAGCAGGAGGAGAGAAAGAAAATTTAGACCTAAGAATCTTATAGAAATAAATGTTAGAAACTAAAAGCAAAAACATAATAAACATTTGTTTTAAACTGCCTGTTCATATCCTTTGATTATAAATTAGAGAAAGGTTCTTATTCTTATAAATTCATCCCTTTCTTCTGTATTTGAGAACTCATTTACCAGAAAAATTTGCTGTAAATATGCCTCCCACCCTGCCCAGTGTCCTGTTTTTCTTTTAATTTTGACTGCATTGGTTTTGTTTACTTGGTCATGAACTCTTCCTTTATCCATGGATCTGACATAATTTATTCCATGCTCCCATAATTCGCTTATGATATCACCCTTTATGTTTAAATCATGTGCACATTTGGATCTTATCTTGGTATAGGGTGGAAGATGTTGGTTCATGCACAGTTTCTGCCAGATTACTTTTCACTTTTCTCAGCAATTTTTGTCTTGCATTAGTACCTGGGATATTTGAATTTATCTGACCTTAGGTTACTGGGCTCATTTGCTTCTGTATAACTATTCAATTGATCAACCTTATCCAGTACCAAATTGTTTTGATGATCATTATTTTGTAGTATAGTTTCAGATCTGGTACTATTAGGCTCTCTTCCTATTTTTTTAATTAATTATCTCAAAATTCTTGACCTTTTGTTTCTCCAGATTAATTTTGTTATTTTTTTCCAGCTCTGTAATCTTTTGGTGGTGTGATTGATATCATGCTGAATAAGTAAATTAATTTAGTCATTTTATTATATTGGCTCAGCCTACCCGTGAGCAATTCTCTGATATATTTTATATCCTACAGTCTTGCCAAAGTTATCCATTGTTTTGACTAGTTTTTTAGTTTTAGGGTTCTCTTAAGTAAACAATTCTATCATCTGCAAAAAGTGATAGTTTTGTTTCCTTGTTGCACATATATTCCATCTATTTCCTTTTCTTGTTTTATTTCTAAAGCCAGCATTTCTACTACATTTTTGAATAACAAAGGTGGTTATGAATATCCTAGTTTCACCCTTAATCATATTGGAAAGACTTTTAGCATATTTCCATTACAGATAATACTTGTATTTTTGATAAGTAGTACTCATTATTTGAAGAAAAACTCCATTTATTGCTATGCCTTTGTAAAGCCAATCACTAGCAGCTCTCCTGAGCACTGCTGCTATGAATAACTTTAAGGATCTAATCAGATAGTATCATGAACTCTCTATTTATTTAGGAATAAACTAAGGCAAAGCATTCAAGAAACTAAAGCGCAACATTCACAACAATATAACAAAACAACTTATTACTGAAGTGGCCACACAGTCATAAACAAAACATGTTGTTCAGTAAGTCATGGTCTCCTCAAGTCAATGTAGAGTACCCAAGTAAAGTCCTCTTTCACCTTGACTGTAGGCTGCCTTCCAAATCCTGCAGCTCTTCTTCCACCAACTGATTGCTCCCAGCTCTTGCCTGGACTCACACTTAGGCAGCTCTCAGCTCTGGTTCTATAGCTCAGCTTACTGCTCCACTCCAAGCTCTTCAAAGTTCCTCTTTCTAAGGAGACAAAGCTTAACAGAGCTACAACAATATTTACACACATTGCCAGCACGATCATCTCAATTCACTTTCTGTCTGACAAAGTAACACAAATCAACAGCTTCTGAGAAACCAAACACAAATCAACAGTCCCAGGACTTATGTAAGTCCCAGGACAGTAAAGTCCTCTTACAAGGCTTCTATATCAGCAGGAATGTCCTCTTTCAACAGACAGAATGCTTCGTTCTGAGAAAGTAACATCAACACAGACAGAACAGACAGAGTGCCAAAATCACAAACATTCTCCCTCTCAGTTCTGCTTGGTCCCAGCTTGTGCTCAAGCTTTTTCCCCTCTGCAATGTTCTCCCTCTTCCACTCTACCTTCTGACCTTTCTTGCTTCCTTTAAGTCCCACCTAAAATCTCTTCTTTTACTAGAAGCTTTTCTCCACCCTCTCTTAAATCTAGTGCTTTACTTTTGTTAATTATTTCCAATTTATCCTATATTTAACTTGCGTTGCATGTATGTGTTTGCATGCTGTCTTCCCTCTGAGATTGTAAGCTCCTGAAGGAGAAGAACATCTTTTGCCTCTTTTTGTATTTCCAGGGCTTATCACGGTGCCTGGCACATGGCAGGCACTTAATAAATATTGATTGGTTGGTTGATTTCAGATATGAGGAGATTTGCTTTGTCATAATACATAGCCACATACTGAGTGATTTGTTTAGATTTGTTTTAGTTTTTGTCAGTTGAGAGGTAGGGTGCAGTAGTGGGAAGAACAGATAAATTTTTAAAAACTTGTTACTTGAAAAATAAAAATAAAAAGCTACTAAAATGAGGGGAGAAAACTGCATACCCTTTGACCCATATCACCAGTTGACTTGAAAAGAGTAAAATGCATAAAAATATGACAGCATGTTTTGTTGTAGCAAAGGATTAGAAATTAAGTGGATCCCCCTAAACTAGGGCCTGGGTAAACTGAAATCTTTTCATTGCTAAGAGCAAAATCAAAAGTAGCAACCAGCTTTAGCAATTTCATAGCCAAGCAGCCTTAGTCCTCAAATAACAGTTGCAGCACCAGTACCTTAGGATAAAATAGTAGAAAGCCCCAACATTTTCAGTGTCCCAGGCCTCTCCTTGACTAGCCATCCTGTGGATCATTTTTCCTTAATCAGGTTTCTGAGTTTGGGTCTAGGTCAACAGTTCTCAACCTGTGGGCGTGACCCCTTTGGGGGTCGAATGACCCTTTCACAGGGGTCACAGGGGTCACCTAAGACCATAGGAAAACACATATTTCCAATGTTCTTAGGAATTGAGACACTGCTCCTTTATCCATTTCCAGGTGGGTCCGCCCATATGCAGATACATCCACATACGAGTATTAAAGGGCTGCGGCATTAGGAAGGTTGAGAACCACTTGTCTAGGATGATAATTATGACATACACACTCCTACTTCTCCCTCTCCCTCTTCTCCCCGCCTCCCTTCTTACCACCTCCTGTGGGGATTCAAAATCCCCTTTCCACAATCTTAACTCAGCTTTCACTGAAGGATAAAATTTGCCCCCCTGCCCCTTTTTAAGGACAAAAACCCTTCATTCTAGGGGGTGGCCAGGTGGCACAGTGAATAGAGCACTGGCCCTGGAGTCAGGAGGATATGAGATCAAATCCGGCCTCAGACACATAACACAAAAAACTAGCTGTGTGACCTTGGCCAAGTCACTTAATCCCAATTACCCTGCCTTCCTCCCTCCAAAATGCAAAAAAAAAAAAAGTGTTAAAAAAAGAGGTAGCTAGGTGGCACAGTGAATAGAGCACTGACCCTGGAGTCAGGAGGACCTGACTTCAAATCCAGCCTCAGACACTTGACACACTTACTAACCTTGTGACTTTGGACAAGTCACTTAACCTCAATTACTCTCCAAAAAGCAAAATAAATGAATAAGTAAAACCAACCCTTCCCTCTGTGCCAGAAAATAGAACCACATTAGCTAGTCAGAATTTGGTGACCACCAGTTTTTTTTCTTTCATAGCAACAGGAATAAATTTATTAGAAATGAAAGAACAGTAAACAACTAAGCAATAAATTGTTTAGAATGCCAGCCATTTGGCCCTGTAGCCAATAGAGAACAGATTAGGCTTCTTCCCCTTAATTCCTTGTGGGATGAGGGAGGCAGGCAGGAAGTGAATCATTTGTGCAGTTATAGAGCCTTCCCTAAAGGGACAGAGGAAAGAAAGGAAGGACATTATTGAGGTCTTGGTGTGTGCTTGGCTCAGAAATTTCTCTTTTAACCTCATCAGCCCAACCACACCAGCTCTATGCAGTCTCTTTGGACCAATACCTCAACTCAGATCACCATCACCGGTGACGAAAACCTGTCCTCTAACAAGAGTCTTGGAAGCAGGAACAGAATACCTGGAAAGAGAAGTATCAGTCTGCCTTCCTAAACCCCACCCCAGTCTGCTGTGCTGCTCTGTGTGGTTTTATCAAAATGGATTCTTTGCATTCTTATTCCCACAGTTCTCAATACCAAGTTCAAAATGTCACATTTGCTCTGTATTCTGGGTAAAAGTTCTACTCTGTTGCCATAGATACATTTGGCACCAGTGAATGTCATTGGCAACCTTCCCAGGCTACGTTAGCAAAACATTTGATAAAATATCATACTATTCTTGTCAAGAAGATGGAGAAATGTAGAACTGATGATCATACAATTAAAAGGATTAAGGATTGTGTTGTCAGCCCTAAAGAAGAATAGTTAATGGTTTAATGTCAACATGGCAGGCAGGAAGTCTGGCCCTCTAAAGCTTCTATGATGACAGGGAAACTCAAGACACAAACTCAGAAGAAGAAAATGACTTGAAAACATCTATAAGCAAAGTCCCAAGGAAAAGTTTGATTGTACACAAGTATAACTAGAATTTCTGTAAGAGTTAAAGAAGATAAAAATGAATGATTTTTGAAATCAGATAAGAGTGATAGAGGACGAGATAGGAAAAGAAATGAGAGCTGCAAAAGAAAATTATGAACAGAGAACTAACAGCTTGGTAAAAAGAGACATAAAAAATGCAGAAGAAAATAATTCCTTAAAATTCAGAATTGGCCAAATGGTAAGAAGGACACAAATTCTCACTGAAGGAGATACCTCCCTGAAAATTAGAATTAGGCAAGTGGAAGCTAATGACTCCATGAGACATCAAGAAACTAAAATAAATTTAAAAAAAAAAGAATGAAAAAATGGAAGAAACTGTAAAATATCTCATAGGGAAAAAACTGACCTGGAAAAACAGCAAGAACAGACAATTTAATAATTAATGGACTGCCCAAAAAGCCATGAACAAAAAAGAGCCTTGACAACATAGTCTGAGAAATCATTTGGAACTCAAAAACTTGTGAAACTGAGTGTTGTAAACTAAAAGTAATTTTTTTAAATGGATGAATTAAAAAGAGATTAGTGATGTTAACAGACTAAAAGGTGCCATAGACAATGAATTAATAGCAGTACTTAATATATATAGACCAAATAGCATTGAATATACATACCTAAAGGAAAAGCTATTTGTGTTACAGAGAGAAATAGAAAGTAAAACTATAATACTTGGGGACTCCAGCATACTCATTTCAAACCAAGATAAATCTAACAAACACAACAGCAACCAAGAGCCAACATTCTTCTCAATAAGATCAGGGATATAGCAAGGGTATCTGTTATCACCACTATTGCTTCAGAATATCAGATTAAGTATGTTTTCATCATCATAATAATTTGCTTTAGTCGTTTACCACTCTCATATGGATTGTTATATTGGATTCCTAATTGGTCTTTTTTTCCCAACATTTGCTTTTAAAGATTTTGAGTTCCAATTTTTTTCCTCCCTCCCCCTTTTCCTTCCTCCCTCCCCAAGGTCACAAGCAATCTGATATAGGCTATACACATGTGATCATATTAAACATATTTCCACATTTTTCTTGTTGTGAAAGAAGAATCAGAACAAAAAAGAAAAACTACAAGGAAGAAAAAAAATTAGTATGTTTCTATCTGCAGTCAGATTCCATAGTTCTTTCACTGGACATGGATAGTATTTTCCATCATGAGTCTTTTGGAATTGTCTTACATCATTGTATTGCCGAGAAAAACTAAGTCTATCAAAGTTGGTCATTGCACAATTTTGCTGTTACTGTGTACAATGTTCTCCTGGTTCTGTTAACTTCACTCAGCATCAGTTCATGTAAGTCTTTCCAGATTTTTCTGAAATCCATCTGTTCATCATTTCTTATAGCACAATGATATTCCATTACATTCATATACCATAACTTGTTCAACCATTCCTCAATTGATGGGCATCCCTTTAATTTCCAGTTCTTTGCCACCACAAAAACAGCTGCTATAAATATTTTTGTTCATGTGGGTCTTTTCCCCTTTTTTATGATTTCTTTGGCATACAGATCTACCAGTGGTATAGTCTTTTTTTATAGCCCTTTGAGCATAGGTCCAAATTGCTCTCCAGCATGGTTGGATCAATTCACAACTTTACCAACAATATTCCCACATATTCTCCAACATTTTCCTTTTTGTCATATTATCCAATCTGATAGGGGTGAGGTGGTACCTTAGAGTTGTTTTATTTGCGTTTCTCTAACCAATAATGATTTTAGAGCATTTTTATATAACTATAGATAGCTTTAATTTCTTCAGTTAAAAAATAATTTTATACTGATTAAATAAGTTAATCAGTGGATCACATTAGTTACACATCGCAAAGAGGAAATAAATCTAGTAGCCTAGTGTTTGATAAACTCAAAGACTCCAGCTACTGGAGTAAGAACTCACTATTCAAAAAAAAATTGATGGAGAAAATTTCAAAGTTAACTGGCAGAAATTAAGTTTAGGCCAATATCTCCAGATAAGCCCCAAATATATACATGATGACATATAATGATGACACATCATTAAGAAACAGGAGAAACAAGAAAGATAATTTCCTCTTGGATCTATGGATAGGGAAAGAGTTCCTGACCAAAGAACGGTAAAAATGATCACAAAAAATAAAATGTACAATTTTGACTATATAAAATTTAAAAGGTGTTTTTTTTTTGTACAAACAAAACCAATTCATCTAAAATCCAATGGGAAACAGTTAACTCAGGGGGAAAAATCTTTAGAACAAAGTTGTATTGATAAAGATCTCAGTGACAAGATATATAAGAAACTAATACCAATTTATAAAAATAAAATAAATTACCCAGTTGATAAATTGTTGAATGTGTGAATAGGCAGTTCTCAAAGGAAGAAATCCAAGTTTTAAAGAACTGTATGCTCTGAACCACTAATAACTAAAGAATTAAAATTAAGGCAATTCTGAGGTTCTACTTCACACCCATTAAATTGTTAAGGTTGACAAAAAAGGAAAAATGACTAATGTTGGAGAGACCATGTGAAACCAGACACACTAATACCCATATACATGGTTCTCTTCTCTTTCTCTCTCTCTCTCTCTGTCTCCCTCCCTCCCTCTCCCCATACACACACACACACACACACACACCACATTTAATAGCTATGTGACCTTGAGCAAGTCATTTAACCTTTGTTTGCCACAGTTTTCACAATTCTAAAATGGGGATAATAATAACACCTACTTCCCAGGGATATTTTAAGGATCAAATGAGATAATATTTGTAAAGCACTTAGCACAATGCCTGCACAGGGTAGGCACTGAATAAAAGTGTATTTCCTTCCTTTCTTCCTTCCTTCCATCCTTCCTTCCTTCCTTCCTTCTTTCCTTCCTTCATAGCAATGCACACTTTTAAATATTAAGTGGTCAGTTAACATTCACTGTTATTCTTCTACATGCACAGAATCCAGAAGTTGACCCCACAATCTTCCAGTATTTTCAGAGGCAATTTTGTATAGTGTGCATGTTGCAGTTTGGGATTGCTGGGAATCCTGAAATGTCAGGGTACAGGACAGTACCAGCCTGGAATGAATTCATGTACTCAAACCTTCTTCCAGTCAGGGGGCAAATTTTATTATTTCGCCAACAGAAGCAAGCAGAGTTCCTAGCGAACCTGCAACTTAATGGAGCTAAGATTGACTGACTCATATACAAAAGGAACAGTGAAAAGATTTGAATGAAATTGAGGAATAATGTCTGGGGTAGGTCAGATGAACCAGTGAAAGGAATATCAAGTATGCTAATTAGACAATTAGATTAAGGATGATCAGTAAATGCAAGTAGTCTGGAGTGGGCCAAGTATGACTGTGAAAAGAATGTCAAGTAAGCTAATTAAGTGATCAAGTTGTCTGAGGTGTGCCAGTGATCTGGGATGCTAGAATGTATGGGAAAATTCAGGGAGTGTGTTGCTTTCAAAGACAGGGTCATTTCCTTGTAGGAGTCTAAATCCCATCACCCCATCAGGCAGGGTACTAGACTCAGAAGTCCTGAATTTAAGCCCCAACTCTGCAACTTATTAACCATGTGACCTTATTGACTGGGTGATTCATTTAACTTTTCTGTGAGCTTCAGTTTCTTCATCTATAAAACTGATAAAGGGTGGAGCCAAGATGGCAGGGTAGGAGCAGCAACATATCGCAGCTCTCACATAGCCACTTCAAAATACTCATAAAATATGACTATAAACAAATTCTAGAACTCCAAAACACACACAAATATACTTTCCGCTAATGGCAGCTCAGCTAGGAGGAACCATCTCAGCTCTGCCAGCCAAAACCAGCTTAGCCTGAGACTG
>JAQQSU010010850.1:0-12322 GCA_028627135.1 Pseudochirops cupreus | reverse complement strand
TGCTATCATTAATTTTCTATCTTTTTTCTTTTGACAGTTTTTCCTTTATAATTATGAGTATTTTAAAACATAATTGTGCATGCACCATATGTATTTTTAAAAAGATATAATTCCTGCTTTTGCCATTAAATTAAATTTTCTCCATCTCTCTATCAAATATAACTTTTATAGTTATTGTTATAATTATTTTAAAACTTTTCTTTCAAAAGCTAAACAAATATTTCTAGGGCATAGCATCTTAAAGTATAGTTGATATAAGTTGTGTATCTCATGAATACTTTCTGGTTTGAATTAATATTTGTCAGACTTAAATCCAGATTTTCTTCAATTGGCTATATATTGATAAGTTTTAATGCACCTTTTTATTTTGTGTGTATGTATGTGTGTGTGTGTTTGACATTAGATGTTTCCTGTAAAAACAAATTATGAAATTCTTTTTTAATTCATTCAAAAGGGCCTTTTCTTTTAAAAGAAGAATTCAATACATTTACGCTCAAAAAATATAATTATTAAATTCAACTTGTCTCCTACCAGTCTTTGTTAAATTGTATTTTGTTTTACAGCAAGGAATGCAAATATTCTTATGACACTTTCTAATTTTTAACCAAATATGATAATAAACACTAAACAAAGTCTTATATTCTATGCTATTAACTCTTTAAATTTCACATAAAACAAATATTCCCTCTTCCTATTTTCAAGGACAGGAACTTTAACGTGAAATTAACTGATCTCTTTCCTTCTCTCACTTCATTTACAAGCCTCCTTCCACCCTCTTCGTTTTTATATAAAACATCTTTTTAATTCCATACTATTTTTAATTATTTTGGTTGTTCACAATCTCTTCCACCACAACCTATGTCACTAAGCAATTAATCAATAGAAAAAGATCATAATTTTTTGTTCCTTGTAGTGATTACATTGAACAAACTAGTTAAATCACTTTTTTTTTTTTGAGACGAAGTATCCCTATATCACCCAGGCTATAAGTACTGTGGACATTTATGGTCCAATCCCAAAGCTGAAAGGCTCAGAAATCTTGACTTACCCTATTACCAATCTGGGCTAGTGTACCCATCTTTAAGCAGCCTGGTAACATCCCTCCTCTATTTTGGGGGGCTTATTATATTGGTGTCAGCCTTAGCATAGATACCCAAGCTACTTTAGCTCTACCAAAGTACAGAACCCTCAAGCTCAAGCCATTCTAGAAAGTAATTCAGCCCAAATGTTGCTAAACTTTTAGTGCATGTTCTTTGACATAGGGATGGCTCTATTAGCCCTATATGCTAGAGACCACAGGAAGAGGAAAAGGATCCATATATAATGTGTGTGTATGTATGTGTGTGTGTGTGTGTATGTATATATATGTGTGTGTGTGTGTGTGTGTGTGTGTGTGTGTGTGTATATATATGTGTGTGTGTATAGATGTATATATATATGTATATATGTGTGTGTATATATGTATATATGTGTGTATATATGTATATATATGTATATATGTGTGTGTATATGTATATATGTATATGTGTGTGTGTATATATATATGCATATATATATATATATAGTAGTTCTTTTTATAGTGGAAAAGAGCTGGAAATTGAGAAGATGCCCATCAATTACATGTATGATCATATATGTACATGTAATATACAAAACAAGTAATATATAAATATACATTTATAGCAGATCTTTTTATAGTGGAAAAAACTGGAAACCAAGAGTGTGCTTATTAGTTGGGAATGACTAAACAATTATGTTATATGACTATAATGGAAAATCATTGTACCACAAGAAATGATAAAAGGGATAGTTTCAGAGAACTCAAAAGACTTGTACAAATTGATGGAGAGTGAAGTTACTGGAACTGGGAGAAAAATTTATACAGTAACAACAATGTAAAGACAAACTCGTTTCAATGACTTAAGAACTCTGATCATTGCAAAGACCAACCACAATTTTGGAAGACTAATAATTAAGAACACTGCCTACCTCTTGGCAGGAAAATGATGGACTCCGGATAAAGAATGAAAAATAATTGTAGCTAGAATTTATA
Source organism: Pseudochirops cupreus (assembly GCA_028627135.1). NCBI lineage: Eukaryota > Metazoa > Chordata > Mammalia > Diprotodontia > Pseudocheiridae > Pseudochirops > Pseudochirops cupreus. The sequence continues at coordinate 10,269 of JAQQSU010010850.1, read as the reverse complement.
TCACACTTCTAGGTTTGCAAAGTGCTTTACACATATCTCATTTTGTCCTCACAATAATCCTGGAATGTATTATTATCCCTATTTTACAGATAGGGAAACTGAAGAAGGCAGAGGTTGAGTGACTTTTCCAGAGTCATACAGGTGTTGAGTTCCAAATTTGAACTCAGGTCTTCTTGACTCCTGGTCTAGCACTCTGAGCCACACTGTGTCACTCAGCTAACTATGTATATTTCTTACAAGAGTTTTTTTTTCTCTTTTCTTTGTTTTTCAATGGGAGTGGGGGGAATATGGAGAGAGAGAAAAATGCTTGTTAACTGAAAGAGTTTTTAAAATAAAAAGGTTTAATGTTCTGTTGTTTCTTCTTATCATTGGAAATATTGCAAAATTTAAAATTTATGGTTTTGATTATTTTTATTATGGATATCTTTTCTCTTGGAGGATTAAACGATTTTTTTCCTTTAGAATTATAGTTTTGATGTTTGACAATGATATATCTGGATGAATTTAACTTTGGATCCCTCCATGTTAAAATTCTCTGAATTCTATTTGTAGTATATTTCCCACCTTCAAAACTTCAAGGAATTTTTCTTGTCAAGTTCATTAAATAAGATGGTCAAATTATTTTAGTCTTGTGGAACCTGAAAATTTTGAGCTTCCTTCTTATTGACTTTCAAAGATGTCAAATTCATCTGAATTATTTCCTAACCTTTTCCCCACTTGAGTTAGCTTCTCAAATTTTTTTCCCTACATCAACTTCATTTCCTGACATTGCTTTCCACTGTATTAATTTGACTTTTAACTACTACTGTTGATATTTTACATTTTATAGGCTAATTTTTTATCAGATGAACTTCATCATTATGTTGTTCTGTGTTTCCTTAGCAGTTTCTCTCAATTTCTCAAACTTTTTTTGTAGCCAATATGTTTCTTCCTTTAATTCCTTGAGTTTGTGTATTATCCACCTTATTATGTTTAAAGGATTTCTTTGTTTCAGATGGAACTATTGTTATTGTTTCCATGGAGTTTTTTTTTTCTGTGCTTCTTTTTCTTTATATTTCATACATTTTAATAATAGTAATGCTCTTCTTAGGTTTGTTAATTTTTCATGGTGATTTTAAATTCTGTTATGATGATTTCCAATAAGTTTGCTTATTTTGAGGTGTTTTAGTGCTATTTTTGAGGGGGATCTTGAGAATATAAGTTCCCTTATAGCTTCATTTTTCTCTACCTAATAGTCCTTAGGACAAGACATTGGTGTATTCTACACATCAAGAGTCTTCATTGTAGAATATGCAAATACCTTCTCAACACAGAAAGTGAGATCTTTTAATATCAAAACACATATTTACTTAAAGCAAAATTAAAAGTGCCACTCATTGTTGACTACCTTACCCTAATCATAGCTCAGATGAGATAAAACTAAAAACTGATGCTTATAAAAATTCATTATAGAAATCTATGATGTGGCACATAGAATTAGTAGTTTATGGGTAAGATTAAAATATAAAATCACCCATCTAAATCTGGTGAGCAGTTTCTTTGCCCAGTCTGGATTCTAGGACTCAAAGCATCACTACTACCAGTTGGTAACTTCAGGAATTTGAAGGCTAAATTCCAGGGGAAATAATCACCCGCAAGAAGGTTATCTTGCAAATCCAACTGATTTCAGTGCCAGCAAAAAAATCACAGAGTATTTTCCATACCCTTATGATCTCAGATACATTATTTTACATTATTTTGCAAAAGAATCTGGTTCTTCAGGGTGTCACTGTCGTCTTTTGTAAATCAAAATTTAACTTTCACATTGTTGCAACACAGCAGAAATGTTAGTAATTTAAATAGAAAAAACCTAGACCCATAAATTAGAGCATGCAGTGAAAATATTATTTTCCCCTGTAAGTAGAAACACATCTTTAGCAATAAGTGTACTTTTTTTGTAAAGAGGAAGAACTATTATTCTTTCATGGTGAGAACAAAAACTTTTTTTTCTTAAGGGCAAAGAAAGAAAATATGTGTCTAGTATTTAAAGCCATATGCAATAAATTAGAGGAGCAAAGAAGAATTGCCTATCAGATCTATAGATAAGGGAAAAATTCAAGACCAAATAAGGTATAGAGAGGGTCACAAAAGGTAAAGTGAACAATTTGGATTATATAAAATTAAAAGTTTTTACACAAACAAAAGTAATTCTGCTAAAATTAGAAAAGAATAGGTAAATGAAAGAAAATCTTTGCAGCATGCTTTTCTGACAAGGGTCTCATTTTTAAAATATATAGGTAACTGATTTAAATTTATCAAATTAAGAACTATTTCCCAATTGACAAATGATCAAAGGATATGAATAAGCAATTTTCAGAGGAAGAAATCCAAGCTATCAATAAACATATAAAAATGCTCTAAATCTTCAATTAGGGAAATGCAATTTGAAACAGCTCTCAGACTTTACCTCCCACCCATAAGATTGGCAAAGCTAATGAAAAAGGAAAATGACGAATGCTGGACAAGTTGGGACAAAACAGGTGCTTTAATGTACTATTGGAGCTTTGGATAGATCCAGCCATTTGGAGAGCAATTTGCAATTATTGCCCCCAAATTATTAAATTGTGCATACCTTTTGATCCAGTAATATCGTTACCAGGTCTGTATTACTAAGAAATGTTTGTGGGGGGAAAGAGTAAAATAACTTACATGTACAAAAAGATTTATAGCAGGTCATTTTGTAGTGTCAAAGAACTAGAACTTGAGGGATTGACCATCAATTGGGGAGAAGCTGAATAAATTATATTATGTGAATATAATGGAATATTATTGTACTATAAGAAATTGTGACACCAATTCATTGCTGGAGCAAACTGCTCCAACAATTTTGGAGAATAATCTGGAATTATTCCCAAAGATTTATTAAACTGTCTATATACATATATATATACAGATAGATAGATAGATAGATAGATAGATAGATAGATAGATATAGATATATACCCTTTGACCCAGAAATACCACTACTAAGTCTATTTCCAAAGATGCTTAAGTAAAAAAGGAAAAGAACCTATATGTTCTAAAATGTTTATAGCAGCTCTCTTTGTAGTAGCAAGGAAGTGGAAATTATAAGGATGCCCATCAACTGGGGAATGACTGAATAAGTTTGGTGTGTTATTGTGATGGAATACAACTGTGCTATAAGAAATGAAGAACTCGATGATCTTAAAAAAACATGGAAAGACTTGCATGAAATAATGAAGAAAGAAATGAGCAAAACCAAGAGAACATTATATACAGTGATAGCAATATTGTTTTAAGGATAACTTTGAGCAAATAAGTCATTTTGACTATTATAGATACCCAAATCAACTAGAAAGGACCTAAGAAGGAAGTCACTATCTGCCTCCAAAGAAAAAAAAACCTAATAAATAAAAGTATGCATAGGATAATTTTACACATGCATGTATAGGTGTACATATACACCTATACATACATATATACATATGTGTGTGTACCTGTGTCTCACGGTAGCCCTCTCTGAGGCAAGGGAGGAGGGATAGAGGGAAGAAAAAAAGGGGAAAAAGAAAAAGGACATTTACATGATAATTTTGTTTACTAATTAATTAATTAATAACAAGTTACACATGATGGATTTACAGTTTCATGTGCAATAATCTTTTTTATTGTACTATGTGATGGGAATGCTTGTTTTTATTCCATAATTTTTTTTAAATTTAAAAGAAAGAAATTGTGAAGGTGAGGTTTTCAGAGAAATGTTGGAAGATTTGTATGAATTGATGCACAATGAAATGAGTGAGACCAGAAGAGTTTTATACAATAGCAACAATATTTTCAAGACAAACAACTTTTATTGATCTCAGAACTCTGAGCATTCCAAAGATCAAAACTGATTCCAGAGGACTCATGATGATACATGCTATCCATGCTACCCATGCTCCAGACAGAGAAGTAAAAAATGCACACACACGCAGATACAGAGGTGTTTGTATGTGTATGTATATGTATGAATAACTATAGATACATGTGTATATATACTATATATGTATACTGTGTACAGATCTACATATACAATGTGGGAATTTGTTTTGTTTGACATATACATATTTCTTATAAGATCTTTGTTTTTCTTTTTTCACTGGTGGAGAGGGAAAGGAAAGTGGGGTGGAGAGAAGGTGAATTTTAGTTAAATGGGAAAAAAATTAAAAATTAGATGAAAAAATAAAATAAAAGCCATGTTGCCTGCTGATCAACTAAATGAAATTGATTTGTGACCTTACTCCTTTTCTACCACTGACATTACAAAGAACATTTCCACCTCTTGCTGTTGGGTTTTTTTTTTCCCTATGCTAGTCATAACTAGCATGGGGGCAAAGGGACTGTACTTCAGGGTGCTGACATCTGTGGGGAGGAGAACAATTTCTTTTCTCTCCCTGAGGGTGGAGAAAACAACTTCACTCAGGAGTTTCTGAGTCTTTGAAGTTCACTGCTGGTTCATGTCATGCTACCATGCCTCCAAACCATTTCTCCCCACCCTCTTCCCCCCTTAACATCCTATTACTACGGCACTCTAATGGGATTCATCTCCCCAGGTCCCATGGAGGTGAGAGTCGGTCTGTTCCTTTTCCCAGCCCCAGCTATACCCATGGTCAGACCTTTTCCTGTACCACCATCCTCACAAATGTTTTTACCCCAAAAGAAAACATTCTAATTATGGCTCTATGTCTTTCAGTAATTTACTAATACAGGGAATGCAACAGTGTAAGTATTCTATAACGTAATAACATTGTGGATTTTTTCAGTGTTAGAAGAGATAAAAGGATATATGAGGTATTCCTTAAGTAAATAAACAGAAAATCTTCAAAGTGTGGGCAGCCCCATGATATTAAAGCTGTAATAATATTGCCTTTTGGATTCCTATGCCAAAGATTTTGAGTTTAATTTAAAATTGTTGTTTTATTCATGATTCCTTACGGACATTTTATATGAGGTATTACATCTTAGAATTACATCTTAGAATATAGTAGTGTTATAGAAGAAGAACTGAACTTAAGAGCAGAAGAGACCTGAGTTCAAATCCCACCTCTAACAATAGCTTGGTGACCACTGAGAAATCAGAGAACTTCCACAAGTCTTGGTTTCCTGATCTATCACAATATTGGTGTCAGGAGTTGGATTAGAGGAAATGCATTATAAACCTTAATGCCGTATATGAATAGGCATTTAGTTGGTACAATGGATAGAGTGCTGGACCTGAAGTCAGGAAGATGAGTTCAAATTTGATCTGGACACTTTCTAGTGGGTGACCCTGGGTAAGTCACTTAACCTCAGCTTCAGTTTCCTTATCTGTAAAATGGTGATAAAAATAGCACCTACCTCCAGGGGTTGTTGTAAGGATAAAATGAAATTATATTTGTAAATTAGAGATGGCACCTCAGGAAAAATTCATAGGGAATGGACATATATATGTAGAGAAGCTTTTCTCCACACTGGGACTCCAGGGACATTTATGACTCAGTGCAATCTCTTATTGGCCACTGAACAAGAAGAGCCCAATAGATCTTTATTTCTTTTTCTCTCTGCTAGAGAGGTATATTCTTAGAGAGGTAAATAATTCCCACATAACATATATATATATATATATATATATATATATATATATATATATATATATATATATATATATATATATGTATAAAAGGGAGCGGCACACACACATAAAGGGAGTGGTCAGCCTTCTGCTACTCTCTTCCCATCTGCAGATTCTCTCAAAAGTATTCGTCTACCTTTCAAGGAGTACAGAGAAGGCTGCCACTTTTCCCTTTACCCAAGGACCACAGCCACTACTCCTATACGGGAACTAGTGCATTGGGGCTCAAAAGAGTGAGCTCTGGACCCTGGGCCTCTGGTTGCCTCTTCTTTATGCTTCTTTGAGTGATCAGAGGTGGCCAAACAACACCCCTGAAAAGAACGTGCCCAGTCTGGAGTGTTAGCGGTGGAAGATCCTGGGTCCTGCAATCACAGCTGACTCGTAGCAGGAGGAGTTTCTTTATCAGGGAAGATGCGCACCAACAAGAAGATGAGCCCAAGCCCTGACCTGTTATTCCAGAAAACTGGAGGAAATTCTCTGGACAGTACAGGGCCAAGGTTAAATATAAAATGCCTTCAGCAATCTGGTCAAATGCTTTACGTTTTGAGGGTCTCAATCTCCTGGGACAGTGTAATAGTAGTTATTATTGCTGCTTGTTCTAAGTCTTTGTTAATGCTTGCTTGTGAGAGCCTTTTGTAGTAAGTATTTCTTTTGTGTATAGGAAATTTCCATCCCATACCTCATTCACATGATATTCCACCCTTTGTGGAGATCCTAGTGGAATGTTAATGGAACAGGAAGATCTTCCCTGTTCGTTAATAGACCTATGTGACCACAAGTGTCCCCTTTTCCCTTGGAACAGGAGCCGAGTTCCCAAGTCTAAAGGTACACAGGTATTTCAATCATGGATGTCTTGCAATGCTTTCATAGCTGTGATACATCCTGAGTCACACAGAGCCCATTAGGGGAGGAACTTGTCTAAAGAGGAGCTTGCTTAGGGGGAAGTTTTTACTCCAAGGAGGCTTGCTTGTAGGAAGACTTTCACACCTTTTGGCACTAAGCTAATTAGGCACTGAGTCATGAGGGTTGTGGTGCCTTCTGGCCCTGAGCCTATTAGTTGAAAACTATATATACAGTGAGCTTGGTACTTTACTGTGGGGGCTTTCTCATGAGAAGTATCTTTTGGTTCCTTGGACCAGACACTGAGTAACCATTTGTTAAGAATCTTCTCATCCTCACCCCCCATTCAGATGTTGGTGTTCTCCTGGTCCAGTGGTGTATAGTAGGTAGTTGTATTATTCTGTTTAGACATTTGGAGCCCTGTCTATTGGATTCTTTTTTGGACTACTTATCTGTACTTATCTGTCTGTTAATTAAAGTAAGATGGTTAACCCCTTTAAAGTTGTCTTTCCTTTAGAAAAGCAGAACAAAGAACCTGTGCTAGTAGCCCACCCTGTGTGCTAGTTGTGGTTGCTAATATACCTAGTCACGAGACAAACCTAAACTTTAAATAATTTTTTCCCAGAGCATAGGGGTTGGAAATAATGAGCCAAAGTTAGGCTTCCCCAGTCCTGAATCTGGTCACAGCCTGCCTGGGTTCAGAGCAAAGTGTCTTGTGCCCACCAGTAATTCTAATTATTATATACAGTTTATGGGAATGATGAATTGATCTCACTTTCTGTGGAGGATTTTAAACGTTGGCCTCAACTAAATACAATTTTTATTTTCTTTAGCTTCAGTGTCTTTCTAGAAGATGCTAGACTTCCAGCTCCTCAGTTGCTAACAATACCATATTTATCCATATATTTTGCCCCTCCATATTTTTGTACAGATCTCTCAAGAAGAAACTAAGAAAAATGCCCTCCCTAGAAAATTTTCTTCTCATTACAGTTTTCCCTCTGTTTTCAAGCAATAAAAGCATTAGGTGATGAAATTTCTTCAAGTAGAACATGTTTTCTTCTTGCCAGAGAAAATAAAAGGTTAATTCAAAGGAGGAATCAGCTGCTTTTCTGGTCTAGGAAGAGATGGTATTCACTCAATTGTCTACCCCTTCCTAATTTGCCACCCTTTTAACTCTCCTGGAATAAAAGGCATGGGTTGTTAGGCTCTCAAATGCTTTTCCAACTCTGTTGGGAAATATGAGTAGTGAAACAGGGCTTCATCCTTTGCCTACTCCTTTTCCGTTTGGCTCACAGGTGATCAAAGTCCAAACTTGAAACCTGAAGAGAAGTAAATATCACCTTTCAATCACACATAAATCACAATCTTCCCAAGCCTAAACACAACATAAAGGAAGTCATCAGTCATGCTCAATAAGTAGTGAGAATTAGGAAATATTAGGTAAAAATTTCTTTGTAAAATTTTTATGAACATCTTTTGTTTTCTAGTCACATTTATTTCCAACTATGTTCTTCTACTCTCTTCTACCTACTTTAACAGACTTTTAAAAAAGGGAAAAAGGCAGCTCAGTAAAACCAACCAACATATCAACTGTCTGAAAGTACAACGAATATTCCACACCCATAGTCTCCCATTTCTGCAAAGAAAGGAGGGAAGTATGTTTTCTCAACTCTTCTCTGGGGTCAAGCTTGGTCATTCAGGGATATAGGCTTCAAATGAAGATAAAGAGGTGTCCCAAAGAGGGTTAGGGTTGCCTGAGACCCCAAAATACCAACATGCTGGGTCCTGCTGAAAGAATTCCACTCAAGTCTTCTCAGCCAAAGGAAAGTAAAGTTTATTAATAGTTCACCATACTGAGTAGACTCTTAAGGAGTCTAGGTATCTGCGATGCTTGCATTGGGCAAGCAGGACAGAGTAAGTCTGTGCTAGGGCATTCTGTGGTACTCTCACACCACATGGAAGGGAGATGGGATTCTTATATACAGAGGAATCTAGGGGTGGTCTAGAGGAGGAGTTTGGGGAGGGTCTTCAGGAGGAGTTAATGAGGTCAATGAAAGAGTGGATTGATATTTTGATAGACTCAAGGGTGGGAAGCAGATGGACAATAGAGGGCCAGGCTAGTAACAGAGGTTTGGGCCAAGCCACAATGAAATACTTATGGCCTCTGCAAATGCCTCATCAAGTGGGAAGATTCAATCAGACTTCAAGGGGTTTCCCGGAGCCTGTACCTCAAAGATTGAAGGAGAACTCAAGGGGGTCCCAGAGCCTACACCTCATCAAAGATACCTTTTATTGTGAGCAGTTGTCTCTCTGCTCACAATCAAACTGAACAGGGATGCCTTTAGCAAATTGGGGTGAGACTCTCAAAGTTAACGAATGCTACTAAGGATAATAGGGCAGCATGGAATCAGGATCCAAATGTTAAAAAAACGAAACAAAACTGTCTTCTTTAGGCATCAGTCTGTCAGACACAACTTTATTTAATCCAATTCCAAGTTATTTCTGATTTAGATGTCCAAAATGGTAGTTTCTTCCATTCCCTCCAACATGTCTTTGTTCCAAGATAATTTTAGGTAACATTTGTAGGAATCTAAGAAAGAAAATCAATATATACAATGATACAGTTCTAAGTTAACATTCCAAATAGTAAAACTACTATAACTCTAGTTTATTGCTCCAGATCATTGCTCCAAGAAGCAATGTTTTCCAGAGAATCTGAACTGATTTTTTCCCTTCAGGGGAAGAAGGAATGTCCCATTGGGTGGACCCTGGTCTAATCTCTTCATTCAATTGAATAAAGAGATTGCCCTTAGATGATGCATCCATATCCCTGTCACTTTAGGAGTGGAGAATGGCAATGATTTCATCTAGATAAGAGGTAAGATGCTTTTTGTTATGGCTAGTAGCTGTGAAGACTTGAGTTCAAATCCAACCTCAGACACTTGCTGTGTGTGACCCTGGGCAAGTCACCTAACTCAATTTGCCTTAGTTTCCTTATCTATAAAATAAGTTGAAAAGGAAATGGCAAACCAGTACAGAATCTTTTCCAAGAAAACACCAGATGGAGTCAAGAGTTAGATATGACTGAACAACAACAACTCTGTCAGATTTCTGGTTACCACCCTTAATTCATTCATCTAATGAAAAGCTTTTTTTTCCTTTTGTCCTGTTATAGTCTACTTTAAAAGGAGAAAGTAAGGAAAGGAATTTTTATTAATACAGAGAAAATGTTTAATAATAGTTTCAGTTTTACAAATGAGGGATTTTTTACATATGAATCCACATAGATGTTCACACTATGTTTTCCAATGTGATCATGAAAATGTGAAAAAAATGAAAAACACAAGTTAAAAACAAATTTTATACCAAAGAGCGCAGGGTTTGTGTGTGTGCGTGTGCGTGTGTGCGTGTGCGTGTGCGTGTGCGTGTGTGCGTGTGTGTGTGTGCGTGTGTGCACGTGTGCGTGTGCGTATGTGTGCGTGTGTGTGCGTGTGCGTGTGTGTGCGTGCGTGTGCGTGCGTGTGCGTGTGTGTGCGTGTGCGTGCGCGCGTGTGCGTGTGTGTGCGTGTGCGTATGCCTGTGCGTGTGTGTGTGCGTGTGCGTGTGTGCGTGTGTGCGTGCGTGTGCCTGTGTGTGCGTGTGTGTACGCGTGTGTGCGCGTGTGTGTGTGCGTGTGTGTGCGTGTGTGTGCGTGTGTGTGCGTGCGTTTGCGTGTGTGCGTGCAGGTGTGTGCGTGTGTGTGCGTGTGCGCGTGTGCGTGCGTGCGTGTGTGCGTGTGT
>JAQQSU010001085.1:0-15260 GCA_028627135.1 Pseudochirops cupreus | reverse complement strand
ATATGATCAATAATACTGATGGTTTTCCTAATATTGAACCATCCTTGTATTCCTGGAATGAATCCAACCTGATCAAAATGTATTATTCTTGTGATAAGTTGCCATATTATTTTTGTCAATATTTTATTTAAAATTTTAGCATCTATATTCATGAGGGAGATTGGTCTATAATTTTCTTTCTCCATTTTGTCTCTCTCTGTTTAGTTATCAGTACCATATTTGCGTCATAAATAGAATTTGGTAGGATTCCCTCCTCACCAATTTTCACAAATAGTTTCTAGATTATTAGGATCAATTGATCTTTAAATGTTTGATAGAATTTACTAGTAAATCCATCTGGTCCTGGGGATTTTATACATATATATGTCTGTATAGGAGGGTATTGTGCATATGAATACATATGGAAGTGTGTGTATATATGTGTACATAGACAAAGGGCACAGAATCAATTGAATAGGAAGGGATGATATTTTAAAAGGTGAAATTGAGAGGTGGGAGAGGATTGTAAAAGTGAATTGTGAGGATTCATTTTTTTAAAGTTTAGTGATAGTACTCAAGGAATTCATGGAGGAGATTAGAAAAGTTCCTGCTTCTGTTCTGCTATCTTGGCTTCACCCCCACTCTATCCTATTATTCTTAATATAGCTTGTTTCTATGTAGTTATTCATGTTTTTTTTCCCATTAGATTGTGTGCTCCTTGAGGGCAGGAACTATCATTTACCCTTGTTTTCCCAAATCTTATTACAATACCTGACATGTAGTAAGTACTCAGTCAATGCTTATTTACTGACTCTCTGACTGCCTAACAGGAATCTCTAAGGGCCCTTCTGACTGTGGCACATGATGCCCCTGACACAGTCACTTCTTGTCCCTATAGATTTTATGGAATCTCACACAGACACCTAGAAAACAATGTGAAAAACTCACAGAAGAAACACAAAGTTTAAATCTGTTGAAGGACAGTAATGGTTTTTCTAATGGGAGGGGTTAGGGTGTCAACTGGAGAGTGATGTAATTAGGGAGGAATTTTAGAATTAGGGAATGGCACTGGTATACATGCTGGCAGTGGCAAGGGACAGAACTGCGTGGGGGGCGGCTAGGTGGCACAGTGAATAGAGCACCTGCACTGGAGTCAGGAGGACCTGAGTTCAAATCCAGCCTCAGACACTTAACACGTACTAGCTGTGTGACCTTGGGCAAGTCACTTAACCCCGATTGCCCTCCAAAAAGAAAAAAAGAAAACAAAAAGAACTGTGTGGAGCAGAATTGTGTGAATGAAGGGTGGTAAGACAGTGGGGGGACAGAAGGTATAGAGCCTTGCTTGCCAATTTAAAGAGTTTTGACTCTAGTCAGAGTCTCTTGAAGGAGTGAAGCAAATGATAAGATTTGTTCCTAATTTGGCAAGAGTAACAAGGCTAGATTGAAAGACTGTGAAAGGGTAGGTTGGAAGACTCCTAAAAAGGGTACTGGAATGGTCCAGGGACTGAGTGTTCTTATGTGAATGATGATAATTGGTAGTAATAGCTATAAAAATGAGAGATCATGCAGAGGCGGCCTGGGGTAATAAGAAATGTCCATGGCATATGGAAGACTTTCTTTTCGTAGGATCACACAGTCAGATGTGGAAGGAATCTTAGTGTTAATTGCCCATATTTTACAAGTGAGAAAACTGAGAGTTTGTGACTAGCTGGAAAATTCTGCCATTGATTTTAACATACTATGCACCTAAAACACACATAGACACACACATGTATGCATATGTGTACACACATATCGACAAGCATAGATATATGTACATGTATCATGTATATGTACTCGTGCACGTGTAAACATACATATGCATATACATGTACATGTATGTGTGCATGTTGTACTAAAATAATATAAACTCTGAGGACAGCTATTTTCCTTTTTGTCTTTGTAATTCCAGAATCTAATCTAGTCCAGCACTTGAGACATTGAAAAGTGCTTAAGAAGTGCTTGTTAGGTAGTGATTACTACTATATTAGGAAAGGTATCTTACTCTGCCCAATACGTTGAGATAGAACACCTCTGGATATCTCAGTGAACAAGCCTGGGTACTTCTCCAAGCACAAAAATAAGGTGAGGGCATGAGCTGTACTGTACAATAATTGGCAGTTGTTTGGGAAGAACCTTTTTTTTTTGTCTTAAGGACAGACTTGTGTGAGTTCCACAGAACACAGCACACATCCATCTTCTGTTAATATTTTTACTCTCTACACAGGCCAGTGGTAGTTTTATTTTGATGACCTTGTTCACCTAAAGGAAATATCAGGAAATTTGGGAGTATCATTAGTGTCTCAAGTGAACAGTATCATCAGAAACCAGAATGTTCATTTATTCCACCATTCTCCCTGAACCTCTCTCGGATTGGCTAGATAAATTCTGGTGCTTGTTGTCTGTCAACCATGGGTTTATTCCCCAAAATACTGGCAAGGTGTGTTGTCCCTGGCTCAATGGATATTGAGACCACAGCTTTTGCTATTGTTTCTTGCTCCATCTAATAAAGGTGTGGAGTAGACTTCTATGAGATCCCATCTCCATCCAGAAGTGGGAGGATTAGGGGGAAAATATGCATATGGCTGTGTAGGTGCGTGTGTGTATGTGTGTGTGTGTGTATGCATGTTTTTTGTTCAGTCCTTTTCTCAGTCATGTCCAGCTCTTCATGACTCCATTTGGGGTTTTCTTGTCAAAGATATTAAATTCATTTGCATTTCCTTCTCTAGCTCATTTTATACAGGAGGAAGCTGAGGCAAACAGAGGGAGTGTCTTGTCCAGGATCACATAGCTAGTAAGTGTCTGAGGCAGGATTTGAACTCACGAAAATGAGTCTACTCCAGGTCTGGCACTCTATCCATTGTGCCACCCAGTTGCCCTCTATGCATACGTGTGTGTATACATATATATATATATAAATGCTGTAACATGCATATATTTAACTGGAGATTATGTAAAAACGTTTGTACACATGTCCGTATGTGTTTGTATGTGTACACACACATTCATAAACATACATACATAAATTTAAGAGAGAAAATAAAAGCACAAATCCCTTAATTCATAAAGTAGATTACCTGGTTGGATTCTCCCCCCATCTCATTCTGACAATGATTTTTTTTCAAGAATTTAATTGATTTTAATCAAGTCAGAGATTCATTCCAAAGGACATTGCTGAGGCAGCTCTAATGATGACAATTGAGCAGGAAGGAGACTTCAAGAAGAAAAGAAATGATCGAGTGAAAAAAAAATTGAAATCTCTATAGCCCTGAATGCGCACTATTTAGAGATGGAAAGAAACAGAAGGAGGGGAAAAAAGAAGTGTGTTGGTTTTGTCCCTTACTCTGTCCCTGTTGAAAGGCTGCCTTCTCTTGCTGTTCAGTAGGTTGGCTCTGTGACCTTGATCCTGCTCACAAAGTCAGGGTTGAGAAGGACATGTATGTTCCTTGATCCACCCTCTTCTAGCACCGTTAGCCCAGCCCTTGCAAATCCCCTACAGGAGGATATCCAGGAGTGCTCCAAATGGTCAGGAGTACCAGGATGCATTTTAGAGAGCTGCTGAGAATACCTTTTCCCCAACTCAGAAATGGCTCAACCATCATGAGCCTCAGCCAAGGCAGCCACAATGGAGGCTGTGTTGCCCCCAAAGCAGGCTTAATGGGACCCAGAGGAGTTCAACAGAAATCATTCTCCCAGTCACCCACTCATCTCCACAGAGAATCATGTGGCTGTCAGGAATGAGCTCAAGCCCAGGTGTAGTCTAGGACTGAGTTTCACAAGGAAGGACTAATAATAGTTTATCTTGACTATCCCAAGCACATGCTTTCCATTTGAAGGAGGGGGCCTGGCTTCACTCCTCTCCAAGATGTTTGCATGATTCTACAGATTACTGTGCCACAGAAACCTCTTCACCCTAGAAGATGGTTGTACTCCTGGCCATAGGAAAGAGGCTCCAAAATGAGTCTCTCTTCCCCTACTTTTCAGCTTCTTTTTATGTATTATCTTTCCTCATTAGAATGTAAGCTCCTTGAGGTCAGGCCTGTCCTCTCTATTTCTATTTGCCTTACCACTATCGAGCATAGTTCCTAGAACACAGTTAATGCTTCATAAGTTATTGTTGGTGTGAATTGACTTTGTGTGGCAGTATGAAAGATTTTACATTGGGTTTGGAGTCATGAGGAGCTAGATTCCAATCTTGCCTCTGACACATATTAGGTCCATGTCCATAGGCCTTCTCAGGGCTTCCAAGCAACTCTCTAAGAGTCCAAAACCCACACAAATTGCTTCGCTGATAAAGGGAGTTTGCAGAGCAGCACAAAAAACTAGCCAGTAAACTGACAGTTCCTGAATTAAAAATAAAAATGCCGAGGGCAGAGACACAAGAGGATTCTTTTTGAGAGTCAAATAAATGGAGCAAAGGCAATCCGTCCAACCATTATTTCGTATATTTAATGTTATGCAGGGGAAAGAACACTAAAGTTGGGCTCAGAGGAACCAGATTCAAATATCAACTCTGTTACTTGTTTTTCCTGTGAATTTAGGGAAGATTTTTCCACCCTGGTGAAAAATCAAGTTCCTTATCTATAAATCAGGGAGGGAGAATAGATGTTCTGTAAAGTCTCTGCCAATCAATCCGTTAACAAGTATTTGCTAAATACCTACTATGCACTGAGCACTGTACTAAGCACTAGGAATAAAAAGGAAAAAAAAAATTACAACAGTCCCTGTCCTTTAATAGCTTATACTCTGAAGTGAGGATATGCCTAGTTACAGGGAAAAAAATTAGATTCATATGATGTAGGTGCAAGGTACCTGTAGAGGTGAAGATCCTCATACCTGGAAGATGAGGAAAGGTCTCCTGAAGCTGATGGGCTTGACCTGAGCCTTGAAGGAAAAAAGAGAAGCCTGGAAGTGGAGGATTCCAAGCACGAGAGATATGAATTTGGGGATGCAGGGGACAGTATGAAGAACACAAAAGCAGGAAAGAGTGTTGATAGATCCTAAGGCACATGTAGGGAGAAGAGTAAAGACTAAAAAGACAGGAAGGGGGCAGGCTGGGAAGAAAATTAAATACCAAACATTGGAGCTTATATTTGATTCAAGAAATAATTGGAGGGAATCATTGGAGTTTGCTGAGCAGGGAAAGTTCGATGGTTAGATCTCAACATCAATCAAATCACTTTGGCCGCTCTGTGGAAGATGGGTTGGAGAGGGGATGGACTGGAAGCAAGGGCTCATTCCCAGTGAGGAGGGTGGCAATTGGAGTGGTGGCTACATGAGCGGAGAGAAGGGAATGTGTGTTTGTGTGTGATGTCATGAAGATAATGTGAAGATTTGGCAGCAGACTGGATGTGTGGGGTGAGTGACAGTGAAGAGTCAAGAATGGTACTGTGGCTCTCAACCTGAATGCCTGGAATGACAGTTGTACCCTTAGCAGTGATTATGGACTTCATGAAATGGGGAAAAGATGGGATCTGTTTTGGTCATGTTGAGTTTAAGATGCCTCTGGGACACCTAGTCCAAAATATCCAATGAGCAGTTTATAATATGAGAGCCAAGATCAGGAGTGAGACTTGGGCTCAATATAGAGATCTAAGGAGCAATTGCATAGACATGGCAATCTTATTCACTGGCACTAATGAGATCACCAAGTGAGATAATATAGAGCAAGTGGGTGTAAACAGGAGTCTATGGGGTCAATGGACATATTTCAAAGGGTTTGTCAATTTGGATGGGAAAATATTATATCATTATTTTCATTAAACTTTGATTTCCTTTGCAATCTTTTGTGTTTCATTTTTTTGTATTTAAAAATATTTTTAAAAAAAGAAAAACAACATATGTCCAAGAAAAGTTCCATGGGTTTCACCAGACTACTGAAGTGGTATATAGCAAAGACATGGTTAAGAACCCCCAGTAAGGAGCAGAGAGGAAAGGGCCCAGAACCTACTGGATGGAACAGAGCCTTGGGGGGAAACCACAGTTAGGGGCCACGCCACGAACAAAGACCTAGCTTTAGATCCTGTGAGTCATGATCTTACAGGGGTCTTAATGTACAGAGCGTTATGTTAGATGCTGTGGGAGGTACAATGCTGCCCTCATGGAGGATGGATTTTCTCATCTAGATTTCCTGAGTCACACTATGTTCAGTTGGGGGAAAGCCTAAGGATGGAGAAGCCAACATAACGAAAGGGTTTTTGCCTAGATACTCATTTTTATCTGCTGAGTCACACAGGCCAAAATCCATTTTGCTGCCAATCATCTCTGGACTTAGCTATGTTCTTCACTACATTCAGATTCTAAGTCTTTCCAAGCTTGTTAGAAAAGTGGCTGTGTTCGAACCTTGCTGTCAAAGCATCTGAGGTCTCCTTGCACACCATGGTGAAGATTCACAAAGGGGTTTTGTAAGAATTTGTTACTATAAAAAGACCAAAGGCAGAATGTCAAACCGAACAGTTTCTGGGACCTCTCAAAATGCATTCCAGCTAAGGGCGCCTCTTTCTCTGCAGATTTCTGTTACAGCAACAATGTGAGCTGGCTAATTATGGCATTAGAAAATACAACACTGCAGAAATATAAAGCAAATGTTGAGTTTTAAGAAAGGCACCGGTGCTTATGCTAGCAAAGAGATTTAACCGCTTACTTCGCTAATACATTTTGAGAAAATCGAACAAAAAAGCTGATTCTGAGATTCACCATCTCATGTTAATATTAATCAAACAATAATATGTGAAAGTACATATATACATAGATGCATATATGTTTATGAATATATAGATATATATACATTTTCACATAGACATACATACATATAGAGATATATACATATTCACATAGACGTACATATTCACATATGCCTAAAGAGCATACTAAAAACATTGTTGTATACTTAAAAGGCAATTTTATTTTCTTATCCCAAATATATAACTCTAAACTAGAATGAAAGATTTAAAAATTGTTTGGAAGCATTCTAATGCTCTTTGAACACCATTGAAATTCAATTTGTCTCATTATGAGCTTTAGTAAGTGGAGATATTATGGACGGATTTCACGGCCATTGCATTCAGCCTGTATTCTATGTATACCCATAATGGACTTACACGTTGTTGGAGAAAAACAAACCAAAAATAAAAACGTGATGTAGATCGTTCTTAATCCAGTCAATAAATATTGACTTTCACAGGTCCCACATTAAGGAACTATGTTAGGTTTAAAAAGTGTTTACACATATTTAATTAATTATTCTTTCTTGACCAGTAGTAGTTAGTGAATTAAAGGGGAAAAGTGTGTCATTTACATGGGAACCCAATTGTGGTAATTAAATGTGATTCTACCCATTACCATACTTCCAAAAAGTTACTGTAAAAGTCATTTTTTAAATAATTTAAATGTGTCAGAGAACATTTTGTAGTAATTTTCCATCCGATCCTTCTGGGATTAAGAGAAAGCTGATTCATTTTCCTCAAAAATGCTCTCAAAGCCCAAACAAGGCTTCCTCCAAAAGGACTTGTTTCCCTCAATTTTCAGTTTGTTGTTCTTTAAATACTCAGATGTCAGTTAATAATTACTTTACTGTTAGAAAATCTATGGATGAAAAGCAAGTAGAAAGATTCCAGGTCCGTGTCCCTCTGCCCTCTGGCAGGGCAGAGAGAGGGCCTGACAGCCAAGCTCAGCCTAAAAATGACTCTGTTGTTGCCATTCTGCTGGGAAGAAAGAGGAAATAGGAACAGAGACTCCAGGCCAGGGATGGGGAACCTGCCACCTCATGGCCACATGTGGCCTTCTAGGTCCTCAGGTGCAGCGTTTTGACTGAGTCCAAGTTTTATAGAACAAATCCTTTATTAAGGGGATTTGTTCTTCAAAGTTCAGATTCAGTCAAAGGGCTGCACTTGAGGGCCTAGGGGGCTACATGTGGCCTGGAGTCTGCAGGTTCCCCACTCCTCCTTCAGGCTGATGCTTTCTCAGGAGCTCACGACCAAGAGAGTGACAGAAAGAGATGTTGAAATCACAAGTCCTGAAGCCCAGACTATGTCTTCTGGTCAAACTTAGGACCATAGTCCTAAGGGCTGAGATTCACTTCCATGACATGATCTGCCTGTGTCCAGACCATGTTTCACATCTCATCCATGCATTCACTGGATCATCAGATCCTACCCAGATATCTTGCAATCTGTCAAAAGCATACACTTCTCCTTTGCCCAACCCTTTCTACATCTTGTTTTTGCTTAATGAAATTAACTGAAATTAGTGCTATCATTGTTATGGGGAGACAACTGCCCCATGACTCCGTTTATCAAACCTGTGACTACGTAGACCCAAACTCTTTTCTTGGACACCATTCACTTATATGTGTCCACTCCCTCCGTTAGAATATATCTCTTTGAGGGAAGGGACTGTCCACTTTTGCATTTCTATCATCAGTTCTCAAGAAGGGAGATACTTAGGGCATTATGATGATATAATCATGATAGTCACTGATCCCATACTGTATGCTGTATCTACTCCAGCAATTTCCTCAGAATTTAATGGGGGAAAAGGTCAGTTGAGCTCTCATTTTCCATTCAGTAACAGACTCCTTCTTGTCGTCTTATTATTTTATAATGACCTCTTTTCAAAGCCTTAGTAGTTTAGACACCATAGAAACTGTGAGCGCAGGCCCCTCCCTCTTCTCACCTGTCCCTCTTTGGTATCTTTGCCCCTCATTTTTTATTCAGGTGACTTTCACATGACATTGATTTCCTTTAATGAATTCTACCAGTAGAATGTAGCAAGACTTGTTGATTGAATTCATACATTTCTTGGGGCATCTTTATACCATAGTCTCTCAAGAAGTTGACTTTTCTATAATTCAAAAGGAGATTGAGTTCATCGTGAAAATAATTCTAAATTTTTAGTTATTTATTTAAACTGGGTAGATTTTGTTAAATATTCCAAAATATTATATATATGTGCATATGTACATGTCTATATAACCATATACATACATATGTAGGTAGTGTAACATGCATGTGGACACATGTCTATGCATGTACATGACTAAATATTCATACACACAATGTAAATTTGTATGCATCTGTATATGTATTGTGTATGTGAGTATGTATGTGTGTATTCACATAGAGATGATACGACTTGCTACACGAGTCAAGCAGAGAGTATGTTTCCCCATTAAAACCTGAAATGGAAATTGAACTAGTTTCCTGACAAGTCAAGCAAGCACTTTCTCTACTGTGCTATGATTTTTCTTCCAAAAATAAAGCAGATCATAGAATTGTAGGCTCCTAGGGCCATAAATTTTAAGCTGGAAAGTTCATCAAATACCATGGACTTCAACCTCATGGTTTTACCAGTGAAAAAACAGTGGATCAGAAAGTTTAAATGAGGCACATAGCTTTTACTTAAAGGCAATTTAAATTAATTAGCTAAATAACACCTAACCAAGAGTAAATGAGTATGGGCCAGTTATTGAAGCTGTGGAGTCATACTCCTTTGAGAAGGGGCCAAGTTGCCGTTTTCTGTCAATATTCCACATTCCACAGTCAAATTTTGTATTTTCAATCAGGGCACTGAATACTGTAAGTGATGCCCACAAAGCCAGGCATTGTGCATATGTTTTCTCACATATTCCTTTGTTTTTTCTTGAGGCAGACTCAAAGTTTCACTGTCTCAGATCAAATAATGTCCTCTAAACTTCACCAATGAAAAATAGACCCCATCTTTGTGCTAGATTCGGCTTAACTCTTCTCCCCTAATGAGAATTTAAATCATGCCAAGTTGAGAGTTTATCAGTTTCATTCTCTTTTTTTTTTTTTGAGCTTTAAATGTGAGAACATTTGGGAATGTGTGATTTTTTTTTTTGCTCTTCACATAACTTAAAAATAGGTAAGCCAGTGTGTCTATAATTTTAAATTACCTTTGGGCAAAAACTATGCCTAGTCATTTTGATCCACAAAGGATTCTGGAGTTGGAGAAGGGAGAGAAATATCAGTAAAGGAAGCAAAAGAGTTGGGGGGATGGTGAGAGAGGGAAAAATGTCTGCACGTATACAAATTTGGCCTGTCTAATCCTTGCCGATGGTACCAGCCTCATATGTTGGCAATTTAATGCAGGCTTTCATAAATTAATGTGCATCACACATTTTAATCACTCCCTTGGGACTAAACCAAAGAACCAACATAGGATGCTCAAAAAGATTGATGAGGAAGTTACTATAGGTTTTATCATGTCCATTTTAAAGATCAGCACACCATGATTTAGAGCAGTAAAATGACTTTCCCAATATTGCACAGCTAGTAAGTATGAGAGACATGATTTGAACCCAGATATGTCTGGACTTCAGGTTCAGCAACCCCACCCCATCTTATATCATTAAGAAGAAAATCTCTCTCTAAGGTCCCATATAAAATATATTGATAGCAGCACTATGAATTCAGAAAAGAAACCTAAAAATATAGGAGATGCCCATCATTTGCAGTATGGCTAAGTAAGTATGTGGCATATATAAATATATTTATTTATTCACTTACTTTTTTTTAACGAGAGCCTTGTTTCCTTTTTATCATTAAAACCTCTCATGAACTCACATTTGCTCCAGAAAGTCTTTGCAAATAAGTGGAAGAAAGTCATCACCCTTTTTTAAAGGCTTTCCTTCCCACAACTTTGCCTCTCCCTTAGTAACAGAATGCAAGCTTCTTGAAGGCAAATATTGACTGACCTTGTATCATCTCCTATGTGGAATATGCCTTAATTCTCCTTGTTCAGAAGTTTCTTTTCCTCCTGAAACTGTGTTGAAATACTCCAAAAGACCTGTGATCCTTTTGATTTGAATGTTACCTCAAAGATGCTGTCCACTACCCATTCATGCCTGCCCACATTGTACACCATGTTTCCATGCCATAGGCAGTCCACCTGGTGAATTGACTGGAGTCTTTCTTACAATCCTTTGATATTTTTAGGATGACAGAGTGTTTAATCTGTCAATTGGTGATTCTTCCCCTTTTTTCAATGCTAGCCCTTAATTTTACTTCATCCATCTGTCTTTCTATCTATCTCCATATCCACCTAGCGATGTATGTATCTCTCTCTCTCTCTCTCTCCCCCCTCCCTCCCTCTTTCTCTTCCTCCCTCCATCTCCCTCTCTCTCTCTCCCTCTCTCTCTCTCTCCCGCTCTCTCTCTCTCTCTCTCTCTGTTCCTCAGTTCTTCAGAGCTCCTTCTTTGCAATGTAATTTAGCTACTTTGCTAAAATTGTGAATTGTTTCAATTAACTTTTTAGTCGAGTCTGGGATTTTCCAAGTTTATATCATCATATCATGTGCAAAACCAGATAGTTTTATTACCTCATTCCCTATTCTGATTCCTTCTATTTGTATTTCTCTTCTTACAGCTAGTGGTAGGATTTCCAACACCATGCTGAATAATATTGGGGACAATAGGCTTCCTTGTTTCAAACCTGCTCTTACTCAAAAGACTTCTAGCTTATCCCCATTACAAATAATGCCTGCTGATGGTTTTAGATCAATGTTCGTAAAGATCCTTTTGAATATTGACTTTGTCACCTAGCATGCTAACTATCCCTCATAGGTTTATGTCCTCTCCAAATTTAATATAAGGTGGAGGGGAATGTTTAGAGACACATAGTCCAAACCCCATACCTTACAGCTGATGAAACTGAAGTGAAATGACATGCCCAAAGTCATATAGGTAGTTAGGTCTCAGAAGTCAGATATGAACCACCGACATGATGATCCTTGCTTTAATTTGAAGAACTGCACAAATTTTCTAAAATAAATTTAACCCCATTTCTTCCTCCTGCTTAATTCTGTTTAGCCACTGTATTCTCTCAGTAAAATATAATCGACTGGGCAGGAACTTTGCTTTGTTTTTGTCTTTCTATCCTGAAGGACTGACATAAGACCTTAGACATGGTAGTTGTTTCTTACATTTTTATAAAATGGAATTGAATCACAATGCAAAAAGGTATAACAATGTGTCATATATCTGCATGCATCTATGTATATGTGTATGTGGCTTTTGGGGGCCATAAGTCTTCCTAATTCTTCCCATAAGATTAATACCTTAGACTAGAAATTCCTGAAAGGCAGGAGACAATTTATGCCAATGGAAGACTGTCATCTGTGACTTTCTTTCCAGGTTCATATATTGTAGGACATAGAAAAGAAATCCACCGGTAAATAGGGTTAAGAATCAAAGGTCCTTTTGATAAGTGTGTGTCTGTCTAGGTTTGAATTCACCCTCTATAAAACATTTACATACATTTACATTCAATTCAGTAAGCATTTATTATGTACATCCTCATTGCAGGAATACACATATATTTACACATGTATGTGTGAGTGTGTGTGTGCGTATGTGTGTGTGACGTAAAGGGTTGTGCTCAGTTTGGGGCTCCATATTATAGGAGTGACATTGATAATAACCTAGAGAATATCTGGAGAAAGGCTACCAGGATACACACACACACACACACACACACACACACACACACACACACATACATACACACACACACACACACACACTTATACTCTCTCTCTCTCTCTCTCTCACACACACACACACACACACACTTATACTCTCTCTCTCTCTCTCTCTCACACACACACACACACACACACACACACACAAAAGTTCCTACACTCAAGAAATTTCCATGCTATTGAGGGGAATTAATATGTATGTAGAAATTTGTATGCAAATGCATACAAAATCATTTCTAGGGGAATGGTACCAGTCGAAAAGGAAAGATAGTTTATTAACAGTACAACTGGCATTCCAGAGGACCTAATGGATAGTGTAGCATGAGATAAAAGAATGGGAGGCAAGAGACTGCCCTGCTTCCTAGGAAGGAAGGGGGAAGGATGCTTCTAAAGACTATCTGGGATCAATGCCTATAAAATATAACTCAGTGCTGAGGAAGGAAATTGATTAATTAGAGTCCAGTTTGTGCGGAAATTCTTCAAATGAAGGTCTCTTGAGGTTATAATCATTACAGGAAATGAGAATTTCAAAAGTGTGAACTTATTAGTTTTTAAATTCCCCCTTACAACTGAGCTGAAACTATGGCCCCAATTAAGACATCTGCTAATAACTGTTCCCAGTTTAAGGTAATTACCCTGTGCTCTTGTGACATGGAAATATAGTGGGCAGAAATTAATTTCCTCTAAGTACTCAGGATCATGCGATCATCTGATGAATGTTTGCTCGGAATCTCAGAGTTGGAAGGCCACTCTGAGGCCTCTAACCTGACCCAGTCCTGACAATATCTCTCTTCTACAATATCCCCACAAGTGGACAGCTGACCTTTGCTTGAAGCCCTATGTTCAGGTAGATCACCAAAGCTATTCCCATAGACTTTGAAATTGGGTGAAGAATAAGGAATTAGGATGAAGAAGCTTCTCCTACCAATAGGTCTCCATCTACTTCTGTATGCTTTCTTCCCATTTCTACCAGTTCTACTTTCTGGGTCTAATCATAATGAATCTGATCCCTCATCTAAGTGATAGCCCTTCACAGTGTTGAAGACAGCTACTTTGTCTTCCCTAAATTTTCTTTCCCCAAGACTAAACAGTCTAATGCTTTTATCCACAGCGGCCCTAAGGCATGAATTCAGATTATTTTCATCCTAGTGGCCTCCCTTGGGACCTTTTCTAGCTTATTATTAATGTCCCTCTCATATGGATCCCCAAACTGAGCACAACCCTTCACATGACATGTGACCAGGACAGAGTAAGTCAGGAGTGTCACCTCCTTATTAAGGGAAGTTATATTGATTTCCTTTAATGAACAATAAAATCACATTAACTTTAATGAGTTCCATAAGATACTGCTGGTTGAGATTGAGCTCACAGTATGCTGTGATCCTTTTTCAGAACTATTATCAGATGTAGCTGGTTGATTTTGTATTGTAAAACTGGTTTTGGGAACCCAAGAGTGATCCTTTAAGCTTATCTTTATCCCATTTCATCTTAATCATTTTGGTCTAATTTTCTAGTCCATGAACATTTCTTTTTTATTTATGGAAATAAACAAGCATGTCCATAACATAGTAGAATAACAAAAGATGATTTCACATGGAATTGCAAATCTACTATGGACAACATGCTATATTTTTCAAATATGGAACTAAATCATCATGTAAGGGTTTTTCCCCTTTTTTATACCCTACGCCCTTTCCCTCTCCTCCTAAATGATGGCTACCATCAGACACAAATAGGTACATGGATGTAAAATTGTTCTATGGTTACTTCTCCTTATCAGTTCTTTATCTGGTTGCAGATAGCATCTTTCTTCATATGTTCTTAATAGTTAATTTGGGTGATTTTAATAGTCAAAATAATTGATTTCCTTAAAGTCATTCTTAAAACAATAATGCTGTTACTGTACACAATGTTCTCTTGTTCTGCTCATTTCACTCTACACTATTTTGTACAAGTCTTTCCACTTTTTTTTCTGAGGTCATTTAGCTCATCAATTTTTATACCACAGTGGTATTTTGTCACAATCATATATGACAATTTGTTTAAACTTTCCCCAATTGACGGGCAGTCCTGAAATTCCCAGTTCTTTACTACCACAAAGAGAGATGCTATAAACATTTTAGAACATATAGGTTCTTTCCCTTGTTCCCTAACCAGCTTTGGAAACAGACCAAGTAGTGGTATTATATGCCAAAGGGTCTAGGCAGTTTAACAACTCTTTGGGCATAATTCCAGATTGTTCTCTAAAATGGATGGATCAGTTTGTAATTCCACCAACAATGAATTAGTATCCCAATTTTTCAACATCCCTTCCAACATTTGTCACTTTCCTCTCGTATTCTTTTAGCCAAACTTGTAGGTGTAAAATGATATCTCAAAGTTGTTTTAACTTGCATTTCTCTAATCAATAATGATTTAGAGCATTTTTCATATGACTATACACAGTTTTCATTTCTTTTTTTTTATATGAGATTCTGTATTAAATTTTTTTGAGTTACATCTTTTCTCCCCGTCTTTCCCCCGCCCACCACCCCAAAACAGCCATCCTGGTATTTCCCCCCTCCCCCAGTCTATTCTCTCCTATGTCACTTTTTGGTAGGGCAGGATGGCTCTCCCAACTGCAGTGCCTGTGTATCTCAAGTTCCAGTTGGATGTAGTCAATAATAATAATAATAGTTGCATATATATATATACACACATACACACACACACACACACACACACACACACACACACACACACAT
>JAQQSU010010849.1:0-12322 GCA_028627135.1 Pseudochirops cupreus | reverse complement strand
GACTGCTTATCTCCCCCTTTCACAATTCCCATTCACAGCTGCAGCTAATCTGCTCACCTGAAGCTCCTGAGCTCCTCCCATCCAGCTGCCCCCGGGGCACAGCCAGGGCTTCAGGCCAGGCTGGTTTCGGTTCGCAGTGCTGATATAGTTCCTCGTAGCAGAGCTGACTTTAGTGGGAAGTATCTTTGTGTGCATTTTGGAGTTCCAGGATTGGTTTAGAGTCCTATTTTATGGGTATTTTGGGGTGGCTATGTGAGAGCTGCGATGTGTTGCTGCTGCTACGCTGCCATCTTGGCTCCGCCCCCCCTATTGTTGCTTTTTGTGATCTGGGAATTTCACATTCCTTCCCCTCCCCACCCAGTTGAAAATATTCAGATGGCTTGTTTCTAGGACCCCAAATTCACCAGCTATCTGCCTGTAATTGGAGAAACTAAAGCTGTACCTACCAATATTGTAGATGCCTTTCCTGAAATGTCACAATCCCTGTAGGGAAGGGGCATACCTCCCCCATCACTATCAACCAGTGATCAACTGCTACCAAATGGCAGGTAAACTCAAGTACTCCAGGAATGCCAGTGTTCCCCAAACCACCTGTTCTACTTCTAGTTTAGTCCTAGAGGCCAGCAGACATCATTCTGGGAAGCAGCCCTTGGAGACCTGGGATCTGCCTATGGTTTATAGGTGCTTCAGCCCCTACTTCCTCAGTAACTACAGCTACTGGAAGATCCAGAAAAGAAAGATCTTGATGCCAAAGTCTTTGGGACGGTTAAATGATTCAAAATAATGTTTTTATGAGTGGAAACAACATTAAAGAATATACAATACTGTTAGCTTTGCTTTTGCAAAGTAGATCATGGGACCTTTCCATTTGACTTGTACCTGAAACTTTGTGTGTGTGTGTGTGTGTGTGTGTGTGTGTGTGCGCGCGCGCGCGCCCATTTTCTTTCTCATTAGAATATGAGCTCCTTGAGATCAGAGACTGTCCCTGATTCTTTATTTGCACCCCTAGCCTTTGCACAGTGCTTTGTATACAGTACGTGCTTAATAAAGGGTTTATTCATTCAACTAATCTTGCCAGGTTGACCAGATGCGAATGACTTATGGCATGAGATATAGCTTGACACATATATTAACCATAAAAAGATTAAGAGCAGATGAATTCATTCATAGAAACAAAATGTCAGAGCTGGAAAGGCTCTTAGGGATCATCTAGAATACTAGACCAACTCCTTCATTTTACAGAAGAAAGTGAGACCCAAAGAGGTTGAAGGGACTTAACCAAGGCTGAACTTCTAGTTTAGTAGAACCCTCCTTAGAAGAGGGAACGTTTCACTGAAGTTCTAAAAAAACCCCAATATTCTGGAGTAGCCACCTGTTCTAAGAATCCTATCAGCTACATTTTCTGTATCCCCTTAAATCAACCTTCCAACTCTGAATATGTATCCATATATTCATGGTAAGGGAAAGAAAATCAAGAGAAGGGAGGGAAAGGGAAAAGAAGAGCCATTAATTAAAATTAAAAAGGACTCTAATTTTGTCTATATACATTTTCAACAAGGCATAACATTTCTTGGTCCTGAATCAAGGGAGCAGATATTTCTGTCTATGTTATAAGCAGCATTTCTCTTTCAAGATGGACTAAACTATTTCTACAAAATGGTGAATGAATTCTTAAACCATAGTAATGAACAACTTCCTTCCTCCCTTCCTTCCTCCCTTCCTCCCTTCCTTCCTCCCTCTCTCCTTCCTTTTCTCCCTCCCTCCCTCCCTCTCTCTTTCTCTTTCTTTTGGCAGAAGGACTATGAGTATCATACCTATGTCCTTAGACATCTCCCCTGTCCTCTTCACTTTTACTTGGTTATGCCAATCATTTCCATGGTTTCAGCTATCACTTTTATGCAAAACTGAACCTTCTGAAAGTTGTATCTCCAACTCTGGTTCTCCCCCTGAAGTTATAGTCCCACATCCCTAGCTGCCTGCTGGACATCTCCCTCTGTCCTTTCAAACCACAGACTAAACAGAGCTTAAATAGAAATTCATCATCTTTTCCAGACTCCCAAACCTATTTCTGACTTTCCTATTTTTGTTTTTCTCCAACCCTTACGTTTCTCCTGAGCTCTAGCTCTGTATCTTTAACTGGATGTCCTACCTGCACCTAACATGTATGAAACCTATCTTTTCCCCCAAATCTGCTTTTCTTTTGACTTCATTCTTTTTGTCAATGGTATCACCATTATTTTGATTTCTAGCATTGGACAACTTGGTATAATTTTTTGCTCGTCTGCGTACTTCAATGATCACATCCAATCAGTTGCTAAGCCATGCAAATTCTACTCATGAAACGGCGTTCGCATTTATTCTGTCTTCTCTGTTTCTACCCTCAATAAATCAGTATTTAGAGTCTCATTACCATTCACCTGGATTATTGAAATAGTTTCCCAAACAGTCTTCCATCCCCATTTCAGCTCATCCTTCAGATTCTTGATATATGTGCATGTGTGCATAGATATACATGTACATACATGTATATATGTATATACATACATGTATATGTGTGCATATATATATGTATATATATATATATATATATATATATATATATAATCACTCTTTTCCTTCCCAAATTTATTCAAAGGCTTTGAGTTGTCCACCAAATATAGTTCAAATTCCTTAGCTCTGCGTTCAAGGGTCCTTCCTCAAAATATGGTGATCTTTCACTTCTTCGGATTTGTCTGTTCTATACTTTCCTATCCCTGTGCTTTTCCCAGTGATTTTCTCTGTGGCTCCCACACTGCTCCTCTCAGGTTCCTCCTCCCTGTTGATGTCCTTCAAAGTCCAGCTTTTACATCAGGCCTTTTCCAGTTTCCCTAGTTGGATCATAGGATCATAAATCTAGAGTTGAAAGGAAACTTAGAGGCCACTTTGCCTAATCCACTCCTTTTATAGGAAGCCTTCCCTAACCCCTCTTAATTCCAGTGCCTTGCCTCTTGTAATTATTTTTTATTTATCCTGTACATAGTTTGCTTTGTACATATTTGTTTGATTATTGTCTCCACTGTTAGATTGTTAGCTCCTTGAAGGTAGAAATTGTCTTTCTCCCTTTTTTTATATCCCCAGCATTTAGCACAGTGCCTGACACATAGTAGGTACTTCATAAATGTTTATTGATTTGAATTACAGATTAGAAAATTTAAACCTAGGGAGTTTAATGATCTGCCTAGGGTCATACATATAGTAAATATGAGAGGTAGAATTTGAACCCAGGTCCTTTAACTCCAGAACCAGCACTCTTTCCACTGTACCATGTTGTTTGTAATTATTATCCTTCCTCACTTGGACCTTTTTTCATAAGGTATTTTGTATTATTCTATACTGAAGTCCTATTTGGATGCCTTATCATAGAATGGAAGTAATGCAGAATTCTCAAAGGCTAAGTCAATAGGATCTAAACTGTTTCTAAAAGCAGGAAAGGTTGACTATAAGCCTGGTGATATACAATCTATATATGTTGCCCAAAGACCGGGTTAGCTGGATTCAGAGAAACTCATCACCAGATGGTAAGTCACCACATGATGAATATATATATATATTAATATCTTCAACCATAGCAACTCATTCTATAAATATTGCAAGGCACTATGCTAGTGACTGAGGATCTGATCTATGGGGAGCTACCCTTTACTAATGCAGGTCTGCAACTGGTCTACAATTTTTATCTTAGAAAGTTGCCTAAGGCCATGAGATATTAAATGATTTGCCCAAGGTCACAAAGCCAATAGGTGTCAAAAGTAGTATTTGAACCCAGGTCTTTCTGTCTCCATGACTGCCTCTGTATCTACTACTCTACCATGACTTCTTGTGTGAAATATAACTAATTTTTTGAGGGGTGGTGGTGGTTTGGATACTGCTCTCACATAGATAACTGCAGCTCCCATTTTTACTCAAGTATTCACACCATTCCCATATGGAGACCTTCCCCATCCTGTTCCCAAAAGTCCCCAAGTGAAAACACCATTCCACTCAGTGGCCAGTTCTGCTAAGTATTCTGAAATCAATCTCATAATCATCCATGACATTTCTCAATCTGCTATTGGATGAAGCCATTTGGTTGTATTATGGCATCCCTTAGGTTTGGAGCAGCACAGAAGTTCCCCAAATCTAGGTTTACAAACTTCCCTTACACCATCACTCTGATTTTGACAATAGACAAGTTAAATGCTGACAGGCTTTAAAGAGACAACTAGGGCCCAGCTTCAACTCACACAGTTCAGTGGCTATTCTTCTATGTTGAAAAACACTTTCAGTCCAGAGATGGATTAGCATCAGCATAGCCCCTCAACCTTTGGCATGTGTACTGAGGATGGGCAGCCATACAGACATTCCCAGCTGGGAGCCCTCCTTTCAAACACACGGAAAGTATATATGCGGTCTGGGGCAATTCAATCCCATCTGTTAAGATGGCATTGTGCCAGCCTGGGAGTTGACTGAATCCTCTCACTGGGTCAGAAGTTACACGCAAGGATGGGTTTACTTCACCGTCTTTTTGAGGAGTCGTCTTTCCTAAGGGCCAGCATCAAAGCATTTATATCATAACCTTCCCTAGTCCTGAGACCATACATATTGATCCTACAAAGTAACAACTATCATTCTTCAAGGAACAATACCTTTCTCTCTGTTTTTCTTTATAGCAACAAATTTGCCATTTTCTTTTTCTTCCCTCAAAATTATTCTCATGATCTAAGACATTTTGATAGAATTATAAACTATTTCTTTATTTTTCTTTCTAAATTCCTATTTATGACTTTCAAATGTTGGTGTGAAGGAAACTGTTGTGCCAAACCTCCAAATACCTAAGTAAAAGAAGATATTTACAGCTTACAGATTTGTCTTCCTGCCAAGCAGACAGGCTGTATTATGGTGAGCACCTTGAAAACCCATTACAGATATTGAGGGTGTCAAAATGCATTTAGCAGGAAAGTACGGCATGTAGTGTTGGAATTTAGAGAAGTTTAATTTCCTTTTCTAAAAACTGGTTTTGTTCTTGTGCACCAGTATTAAAGAAAGCACATATTCAGGGTTCCTTCCCTTGCTTTCCTTTTTTTAATGGAATCATGTCTGTTCAAATAAAGTGTTTGCAGTATCTTTTCTAGCTTTCTTTCAATTTCTTTGTTAGTTATTGAAGAAAGTAGTGAGTTGATTTGATCTAATTTTGAGATAAGAAGGTATCTTCTCTTAATGAAAACAAAAAGGACTAGAAGACAATAAAAATTCGAGAAATCTATGGATTGAATGCAAAAAGACAAACCTGATTGCAGTGAACCTTTCCCTTTCTTCCCCACCAAAAGATCAGTATTATTACCATGATTTATCCTGAGGGCTAGTTTGCAAGATGACTGAATTCATTTGGCTTCTCTGTGAAATTTCTCAATTGGTGCAGACAGCATGATTAGTGAAGAGATGAATTTTCAAAACTGTTTCCTTGAATTTTCATAAATCATCCATGACAAAAGCATCGGATTCATACGTCTGGGACTTCAAATACTAAATCATTTTTGTGGACATAATGCCCAGCTAGTAGACCCATCCCTGCTTAGAAATTTCATATTTTTTTTTAAAGAGGGGAAAGATACTAACCAGCTGTGTGTCATTGAGATTTCCATGGCTATGCATCTGTCATTGATCTATTCATTATAGACATGGGTAATACACAATATTTTTCATTTTGTTTTCAGAGATCTTTTTAAACAATTTCTAGTTCATTTGGGTGATTTGGATTCAAGTCTTTAAGAATGAAGTTCCATAATTTAGTCTATATTTTAATTAGAATTGGGTTTTGATGTGAAGTGAAAATGCTCTTCATGATATTAAACAGTTTGCTTGTGAGCACTTAAGGATGGAGCAGAACCAGCGTGGGTGCAAAAAGGACAAGCCAGGCCAAGTGAAGTCACTTCATAGGCTTGTGGACAAGATGTGGTCTGGATGATAATGTAGTTAAATTGCTCTGTGGCTTTTTCATTTCAATTCAATACATATTTATTAAATACTTATGTGTAAGGCCTTGGGCATATGAGACACCAATTAAAACAGTTCCTATCTTTAAGGAACTTGCATTCATTGGAAAGAGGTAACATTGTTGAATTATTGGACCTACAGAATATGGCTTAATGAACCATTTCTTGAATGTCTTGAACAGATGATACAGGATATTTAATAAGTAATGAATTGGACTGAACTGAACCTGGATCCCTAGGAACATATTATAGGACCCAGTTCTTGGTCTTGTTTTATTCAACCTTTTAATTAGGCATTGATCATGAAGTCTGTGGAAGATACAAAACTTGAAGGAATAACTAATGGTCTAGACAACAGAATCAGGATACCAAAATACACCAATTGGTTGGAACAATGATTTGACTCATGAGATAAAAAAATTTATTAAAGATAATGTAAAAAAAAAAACTAGAGACATGATAGCTCAAAATTCTGTAAAACATTAAACAGATGGTTTGTGAGCATTTATAAGAAAAGTCTGATCAATAATTAATTCATCATCAACATTCAAGAATGAATGAATAAGAAAGCATTTATTAATGCACCAGGTTAAATGCCTAGCAAGTGAGCTACTGTGGTAGATGCAAGGTATATAATTACTACGGAGAGTCAGCCACTGTCCTCAAAGAACTTTCACTATTATACAGGAAGACAACACATAAAAAGAAGTGGTAAGTAGGGAAGTCACAGGGATGATGAGAGGAGCCATGAGGCAGTTAGGCAGACCTGCCTTTTCCAGAAGCAATGGTAAATGTTAGATTTGATTTCTATTCCGTCAACTATGGGTGGAAAGAAGAGGGATATAAACGGAGCAATGTAGCAGGAAGATGGCCAGGGTGAAGCCGGCTGGGGGGGTCTGAGTTCAGGAAAGATATAACTGACCCTTACTAATCAGGGCAATAGGAGTGGGTAAAACTCAAGGTGGGAGTTGCAAAGCAGAAGAGCCCAGATCTTCCAGGACATTGCCTCTGGAGATCCAGTTTGGAGTGTATGGCGTTAGCAGTAAGGTTAAATTCATGTCATTTCTTTTCTTCTTTTTCTTCCAGGTAACTAACCTCGTAGAGAGAATGCTGTAGCTATAATATACTTACCTTTTCAGCAAAACACTTTACAAAGTTTCTCATGTTCTCTTGTGGATAAGATGGATAGATAATCATACAGCTAAGTGAATTTGGAACTGGCTGAGTGATTGGAAGCCAAAAAGAATTATTAATAAATATTACAGAAGAATCCTTAGTGTAGTGATCCAGGGATCTGTCTTTCCTCTTATACTATTCACTTGTAACTTAGGTGAAGGCACAAATGAGAAGCTTGTCAAATTTGCAGATGAAACAGTTTGGAAGGATACAGTAATTCCCATTATATCAATACTATTATGGTTAATCTTCTCCATTTTACTAAAATATCTACAACGCCCTCAGTTTCAAGTAATTACTATGTTAACCAGTTTAACTAGATATGGTTCTTTACTCTTGATTCCTTGTGTCCTTGTCCTACAGCCCCTTATGCTTTATCAAACTCTAACCCTCTATCTAGCTTGTCTTTCCTAATCCCACACTGCTAAGTACAACTAGAGTAAGTCATGCAACTACTCCAACTGGGTCCTCTTGAAATTTATCTAGTCTCATGATACTTTCAGCCAAGACAGTTGCATGAAGGTGAGGCAGAGGCCTAATAATGATCAAGAAATCCTATGAGAAACTTTTTTCACCCTAGAACTGCACAAGGGGTCATCCAGAAGGCTCAGAGCAATAGGAAAGGGGGCTGCAAGAAAAATCAGTGCTGGCAAAGGCCAATCTCCCAGTGTGAGCAGAGAAGGGTAATGGAAATGTAAAGCTATAAGACTAGGAAAAAAAAGTGGCAGGCTCCTCCAAGAGAAGGAGAGACAAAAAATGGGGAAGAGACAAGCATCTCTCCAGAATCTTAGGAGGTTAAGACAAACACAGGGCACAGATATAGTTTTTATTCTGTTTTGTTTTGTTTTCTTAGGTTGTTTTTTTTTTTTTTTTTGCTTTTTGGAGGGGGGGGAAGGCAGGGTAATTGGGGTTAAGTGACTTGCCCAAGGTCACATGGCTAGTAAGTATTAAGTGTCTGAGGCTGGATTTGAACTCAAGTCCTCCTGACTCCAGGGCTGGTGCTCTATTCACTATGCCACATAACTGCCCTTGTTGGGTTTTTAGAAGAAAAAAACAAGGAAGGGGAAAAGGGATCCACTGGAGGAAAATGAGAAAGAAGGGAGAGAAGCTTATTATTTTGCCTAAGCCAAATGCTCAAAAGAAGATTGTATAAACATGGAGGAAGCAATAGGGAGAGCAGACGCTTCACAAGTCTCATCTTTTAGCTGAATCAAAGGAGAGTTGAACACACACACACACATACACAGAGAGTTTGACGTAGTAGTACATGAAATTCAATAGGGAAATGGAACAGGTATAGGAACTGGGATGAGAGGCAATACAAGACTTAGCACAGAATGAAGGAGGGAATAGCCACTAACAAAAAACACTTCAACTTTGGAGAGTGGATTATAAATGGGAGAATTAAAAAAAGAAGGAAACAGCAAGAAGCAGAGATCGGAATCTACAGAATAGAAACAGGCCACTTTCATTATGTAGTGTGAGGACTGAACAGACTTCTTTTCATTTTCAAATTCTTTTTTTTTTGTAAGGAAGGGGAAAGAAGAAAAGAGAGGAAAATGTGAGTTTATGACAGAGGGAAATAAAATTAAGAATCAGAATAGTGAATGGAATAAGTTCACCCACAAAATAGAGGAGGATAATGGAATGGATTGTAAGACAGACTACAATATGTTGTCCATTCTTAATTTTTGAAGAGGACCAATGACATCATGGGGTGATGTCTTGACTTGTGCGTGAATTAGATTTAAGTGAGGCAGAGCTGCACAAAGTCATCAGCCTTACTTTCTTTCAAAGTCACTGAAGTCCAGTGGCAAGACAAAAGTCGGGATGAGCGGCGATGGCTCAGGATACAGTGGATGACCTTGATGTCTGATCAAGTTCCACAGTGCCTCCTTCAGCCACTGGAACAGATTGTTCTCATCTGCCCATTCTGCAAGGGGAAGTCTCACGCTTGGGGTAGAATCCTCCTAATTCACCAAAGGGTTTGAGGATTATTGGGTATTCTCAACCTGGTTTAGCCCATCTTCTGAGACAGTTTTACTGGGGTATGGTCACTGTAAATACTACGGCTTCTTGGAGTCATAGGTAAGAGTCTGGGGACAAGTGAACATCACAAGTGGATGAGGAGCCCTGAAAAGAGGAAGTCCTCACACCAGAGATGCTACTCCTTCTTAAACACCCAATTATTTATAAGAACCACATTTGGAAAAGAAAAGCTCATCAAGGTTAAATGAAAGCCTAACCCAGAGTTTCTTTTGCTCGGGAAGAATTTTAAAAAGCAGGGGTGGCAATCATGATCTCAGAGAAATCAGTAGTAAAAATAGTAAGGTTCAAAGAGATAAACAGAGAAATTATTATGCTGGAAGACAACAAAGATAATTAAACAATATCCATATCTATATTTAATGGCAAAGCATATGAGCACTTAAAGGAAAAGTTAATTGAATCATATGGAGAAATAGAAACTAATAGATGGGAACCTCAGTGTTCACCTCTCAAACCTAGACAAAAATGTCAAAAAAATTAAAAATAAAGAAGATCAAGGAACTGAAAAAGTTTTAGCAAATTTAGCATATATAAATATATAATAATATATATAAATATATATATTTATATATATAAATATATAAA
Source organism: Pseudochirops cupreus (assembly GCA_028627135.1). Taxonomy (NCBI): domain Eukaryota; kingdom Metazoa; phylum Chordata; class Mammalia; order Diprotodontia; family Pseudocheiridae; genus Pseudochirops; species Pseudochirops cupreus. Next base: position 2,501 of record JAQQSU010010849.1, on the reverse strand, counting down.
ATATAAATATATAAATATAAAATAATCCAACATTCCCCAGACAACATGTAACACTGTGCCCAAGAGAAAGGTAAGATGAAAAGGTGTTGAAGATGGGAAGTGGCAATTCCAGACCCAGAGCTCAAGCAGTGAGCTAAATGATATCAACTAATAAATATGGTAAGATGTCTACTAGGAGTTCATGAGCTATTATAGCATTAGCAAGATATCCATTACTTGTATGAATTACTGCAGAGTGAGGTGAGCAAAAATAGCAGAACAATTTATATAATAATTACATTTAGAAGAGAAATAAGTTTGAAAAACTTAAGAGATTTGGTCAACAAAATGATCAACCACAATTACAAAAGATCTCTGATGAAACGTGCTACCTACTTCCCTATAGAGAAATGAAAGATTTATGGAGCAAATTGATATACATTTTTTTGTACATGGCCAATGTGGGAATCTGTTTTGCTCGACTATGCATATTTATTAAAGAGGGTTTTGCTCTTCCCCCTCCCCTTCAAGCTATCTTTTTAAGATGGATAGGGAAAGTGGGAAGGAGAGAAAATAGATTTATGTTTATTGAAAAAAATTAAATTAAATTTACAAATATACCACCCCTGAAACCGTTTAGATCTGCTTTTAGTAACTTGAGGGAACATGGTAGCCAGTAACTGGGGAGCTTACTTGTAAGTGCAGTGGGTATTAGAATGGTTCCCCTCAGATTATGTGCTACATGGTAGAGGATTTGTGTGGGATGAATATTGGGCCCTTGTGCATTTATGGAGACCTACTGGAGAGAAGCCCTACACAGGACTCTCATTATTAGACACCTTAGTTTTTAGATTCATAGCAAAAGCCACTGCTTGTTTGAATGTTTATTATAGATAGCTATTTTATTGCTGTGCCAAGTATGAGTATTTCAGATAACATAAAAGTATGGATTTTACATAATAAAATATTAGTGCCTAATAATTTACATAGAACACAAAAGAATGGTTTATAAATGTTCATATTTTTTTCTTTTTACTTTTAAGTAGACCTTAAATACGAGTCTTATTGTGACATGAATCCAGACAGCTCATCTCAGTTCCTTCTAGACTACAGGTCCGTAGCATAAGGTTTGCTTGTTGGTCTAGGAACCCTGAGTAATCAACCTTAAGTGCTTAAACTCTTTTCTTGAGGAAGCCAAGATGGTGGTGTAGAAGGAGGAAAACTCTGTGAGCTCCCCCAATAACCACCTCAAATACCTACAAAATATGACTCTAAACATATTTTAGAGCTACAAAACCCACAGAGTGACAGAGAGAAATAAATCTCCCACTGAAGGCAGCCCAGCAGGCTGGCAGGAAGGGTCCATCACAGTGTGCTGGAAGCCAAACCCAGGTCCATGTGAGCCCACAGTTTTAGCCCCAGGGTGGCCCTGACCAGCAGTGGCTAGAGCAGACTTCTGGAGAGTGGACCACCAGCAGCTGTGATGGTTTCCAGAAATATCAACCTATAGATGCCAAAGACAAAGTAAAAGGTCAGTAGAACTTTGTTGTAACTGGGGGGGACAGAGGCATGGTTTGGCCACTGCCCATGGAGCGAGAAGCAGTTGGAGGCACTGTGGCCATGCAGCTGCCTCTATGTGGCTGCTTCAGGGCTCCCGGCCTGCAGACTGTGGGGGGGGGGGGGGCAAGTGACCATTCAGAGGGGTAACTGCTCTTGCTTTAACCTGCCCGGATCTGGGTCATGGTCTTGGGTGGTGGTCCTGAAGTGTGTGACAAGTGAGCCAGAGCTGATGGGGGTAGTAGGGATGGCACCCTCCTAATAGCTCTGGCAGCTGCAAAAACCCCAGAGATTTGGGACAAAGCTCTCCCCTATGGAAGCAGAGTTCTACTGTAGCAAAGAGCTCAAAAGTCAATTAATTGAGTGGCAACATGAGCAAGCAAAGGAAGCAAAGCAAGCACAGCAATCCAAAAGGGGACAAAAAGGTTCAAAGCATGGAATGAGAGGAAGACAACAAAGTCAGAACTCTTGCACCAAAAGCTTCCAAGAAAAATATGAATTGGTTACAGGCCATGTAGGAGTTCAAGGATTTTGAAAATCAAGTAATAAAGGTGGAAGAAAAATTGGGAAGAGAAATGAGAATGATGCAAGAAAATCATGAAAAAGAGAGTCAACAACCTGACTGAAGAAAATAAGACCTTAAAAAATAGACTAACTCAAATGGCAAAAGAGGCCCAAAAAGCCAATGAGGAGAAGAATGCCTTAAAAAGCTGAATTTGCCAGATGGAAAAAGAATTTCAAAAGTTCACTGAAGAGAATAATTCCTTCAGAATTAGATTGTAGCAAATGGAAGATAATGACTTTATGAGAAATCAAGATACTATTAAACAGATCCAAACAAATGAAAAAAGAGAAGCCAATGTGAAATATCTCATTGGAAAAACCACTGACCTGGAAAATAGATCCAGGAGAGACAATTTAAAAATTATTGGACTGCCTGAAAGCCATGATCAAAAAAAGAACCT
>JAQQSU010010848.1:0-12322 GCA_028627135.1 Pseudochirops cupreus | reverse complement strand
CAATCAAGTATAGGATCTGCAAATACTTTCACATTGGACATTAATCTGGTTGTGTAGAAAGATTGTAACCAATGGAATGAACAATGGGGAAAAAAGAAAGAAAACCAAACATGGAAAAGAATGCTAGCATGTAGATTGCTTCAGTCTCCATTTAAACTCTGTTCTTTCTAGATCTTTCTCTGTATGTAGATATCTCCTTCCATCCTGAGACTTGTAGAATTGTCTTATAGCTGTGTGTTGCTGAGAAGAGTCCAGTTTTTCAAAGCTGGTCATCACACATATGATGTGCCTTTGATTGTGTACAAATTTTTCCTGGTTCTGTTCTTCTCACTTAGCATCAGTTTGTATAAGCCTCTCCAGGTGAATATGAAGACCATCTCCTACCCATTTCTTATAGCACAATAGTATTGCATTCCATTCCATACATTCCATTACATCCACAACTTGTTTAGCCATTCCCCAATAATGAGAGTAAAGGTTAATCAACACACACACACATACACACACACACACACACACACACACACACACACACACTATGCGCATCATTTGTTTCTATGTAATATCAAGACATCAATAGAAGATCATAGCACATTTGATCAACAACCTATAGAGGATCTGTTTGGAGACTGAGACAAGGGTTACATGGAACATGCATTATTAGAGAGAGTGCCCAGATCAATGAGGAAAGTGATAGAGTGAAACAATAAAAACAAGAATCAATTTCTTCCATCATTTTCCCATCTCACTTTCCTACTTGCCTGAAAGAAAGTTTTGTTGGATTTCTTCTTATTTGGAAAGATGGCATATAACATGAAATTCTGATATCTAAGGTTTCTTCTGCCTCTGACAATCTATGGAACACTATTAGATGCCAAGCTTGGGGCCACATTTATGTAGTCACTCTGCTGTGCTTAAAGTAGCCATGGATAAACACTTAGCAACAGTTCTATTGCACCCATAATGGTCAGCATAAGTATGAAAATAAATTAAAAAAAAATATATGTGTATACTAAACAGCTAAATGCCCAGTGGCTCTCAGCCAGCCATTATCCTGATATGCCTCAGAAGACTTCTGTTCCTTGAAGTCAAAAGATATTAACTCAATGAATTTAGAGCATAAATAGAAAATGGTGGAAATAGGGGGGAAATTTTGAGATGAAGACAACAGTCATCAAATATGTAATAAATATATTTAATCACCATAGCAATGAAAGGCAAGGCAACTTCCTCCCTGACCCCCAGCATGAAATTCTAGGTAGCATGGTGGAGGGGAAGGAACATTGGTCTTGGAAGCAGATAACTTGGATTTTATCATTAACTCTCAGACTTACTAGATATGAAGCCTGAAGAGAGATTCAACCTTTCTGTCAGTTTCTACAGTCATAAAATAGGTGTACTGATAATTATAGAACCTACTTCACAGGATGCTATAAGGATACAAGCAAATCACTTAACCTCTCCGAGTTTAGTTCTTCATTATTAAAATGAAGATGAGAAGACTGGTATTACATGACTTAAAGATTAACAGGAGGGGGGGAAATGGGATCAGATATGTGAAATGCATTTTAAATGATCAATTAATAATCACAATTATGATCACTATTAACTATGGTTAAATGTAAAAAATAAAATTAAAAAAAAACATTTATTCAATTCACATTCTATATTCTTACAATTATTGACTTGGAAGACATAAAATCACAAAGACCCTTCTTCCTTTTTTCTTAGTATTTTGACTTAATTGTGGCTTTTAAATTGACATTCCATCAATAAGTACACCCGTCCTTTACATACATAAATGTAATATTGTAGAACATTTTTGGGTAAAAGACTATAAATTCAATGAAATAATAAAACCTACTGATCTCATAATTCTGTTGTGAGAAATACATCTTTAAAGCTCTTGCAAGAAAGTTTTTCAAAGATTTTTATGTGGTTTTTTTTATTTGGTTTTAAAACCTTAAATTCCAGATTCTTTCCCTTCCTCCTTCATCTCCCACCCTTACTGGCAAGATAAGCAATTCAATATAGGTTGTACATGTGTAGTTATGCAAAACATTTCCGTGGTGGATATATTTTGAAAGACTGACTACATTTTACTTCATCTTATCTCACCTGCCACTTGTTCTATTCTCTACTTTGTCCCTGTCCCTTTACAAAAGGGTGAGCTTCTAACTACCCGCCCCTCAACCTGCCCTCACCTCCCCTCTCATCCCCTTCTTTGCTACTCTCCTATAGGGCAAGATACCCAATTCAGAGTGTATCTTATTCCCTCCCTAAGCCAAATTCAATGAGAATAAGGTTGACCCTTTCCCTTTTGCCTTCCTGTTCTTCCCCTCCATTGTAACAATTATCCCTCACCTCTTCTATATGAGATAATTTAGCCCATTTTGTCTCTCCCCATCTCCTCTCATTATATTCCTTTCTTACCTCTCAATTTCACCTTTTAAATATCATGCCTTCCTATTCAATTGATCCTGTGCCCTCTGGCTATGTATACCTATACTCATATATACACACACTCATATATGTATTGAAACACATATATATCCTCCTATTTAGACATATATGTATGTATACATATATACATTTATATTCCCTTCAACTATTATCATGTTGAGAAAAGTTTCATAAGTTACAATGATCATTTTACCATGTAGGTATGTAAATAATTCAATTTTGATAAATTCCTTATGATTTCTTTTCCCTGTTCACCTTCTTGTGTTGCTCTTTCTTCTTGTATTTGAATGTCAAATTTTCTATTCAGTTCTGGTTTTTTCATCAAGAATGCTTGAAAGCTTCCATACCATTGAATGACCATATTTTCCCCTAAATCATTATACTCAGTTTTGCTGGGTAGGTCATTCTTGGTTTTAATCCCAGCTTCTTTGATCTCTGGAATATCATATTCTAAGCCCTTTGATCACTTAATGTAGAAGCTTCTAGATCCTGTGTTATCCTGATTATGTTTCCACAATATTCAAATTGTTTCTTCTTAACTGCTTGTGATATTTTCGCCTTTGTCTGGGATCTCTGGAACCTGGGTATAATATTCAAAGAATTTTCTTTTGGGGATCTTTCTCAAGAGGCTGTTGGTGAATTCTTTCAATTTCCATTTTGCCCTCTGGCTCTAAAATCAAATATCAGGGCAATTATCCTTGAGAATTTCTTCCAGGATATTTTCTAGGTTTGTTTTTTGATCATGCCTTCCAGGTAGTCTAGTAACTTTTAAATTGTCTCTCCTGGATCTATTTTTTATGTCACTGGTATTTTCAATGAGATATTTCACATTGCCTTCTATTTTTTCATTTGTTTGGATCTGTTTAATAGTATCTTGATTTCTCATAAAGTCATTTGCTTCCATTTGCTCCACTCTAATTCAGAAGTAATTATTCTCTTCCATGAGCTTTTGAAATTTTTTTTTCCATCTGGCAAATTTGGCTTTTTTAGGCATTCTTCTCTTCATTGGCTTGATGGGCCTCTTTCATCATTTTAGTTAGTCTGTTTTTTTAAGGTATCATTTTCTTCATTCATGTTGCTTAATCTCTTTTAATGATCTTCTTGTATCATTCTTATTTCTCTTCCCAACATTTCCTCCACGTCTCGTACTTGATTTTCAACATCCTTCTTGAACTCCATGGCCTGTAGCTAGTTTATATTTTTCTTGGAAGCTTTTGATGCAGGAGTTCTGACTGTGTTGTCTTCCTCCTATTCCATGCTTTGATCCTTTTTGTCCCCAAGAAAGGAATCTAAAGTTGGATGGTTGTGCTTGCTTTGCTTCCTTTGCTTGCTTGTGTTGCCATTCAATTACTTGACTTCTGAGCTCTTTGCCACAGTAGTACTCTGCTTCCAGAGGGGGAACCTTTGTCCCAAATTCCTGGGGTTTTTGCAGTTGCCAGAGCTATTAGAAGGGTGCCTTCTTTACAGCCCCCACCAGATTTGGCTTACTGGTCACACCCCTCAAGCCCACCACTCAAGACTGTGATCCAGATCCACACAGGTTAAGGCAAGAGCCCTTAGCCTCTGAATGGTCACTTGGCCCCCCTACAATCTGCAGGCTGGGAACTCAAGCAGCCATATGGAGGTGGTGGCAGGGCCCCTGCACCTCAGCTGCTTCTTGCTCTGGGACCAGAGGCTGGACCACACTCCACCTACCCCTCCCTCTAGATTTAGCAGATGTTCCTTGACCTTTTCCTTTGTCTTTGGCATTTATGTGTTGATAATTCTTGAAACTACCTTAGCTGCTTGTGATGCACTCTCCCAATGCTCTAGCAGTGGCTGGTCTGGGTCACCCTGGGGCTAAAACTGCAGGCTCAGGTGGGGCTGGGCTTGTTCCTAGCATGCTGTGATGAACCCTTCCTGTCCACCTGCCTGGCTCCCTTCAGGGGAAGATATGTTTCTCTCTGTCACTTTGTGGGCTCTGTAGCTCTAAAATTTGTTTAGAGTCATAATTTGTAGGTATTTGAGGTGGTTATGGGGGAGCCACAGAGTTTTCCTGCTTCTCCACCACCGTCTTGACCCTGCCATATTAGTGTCTTTTTAAAAAAGCTATCGCATACAAAACAAAACCAATGCAACTAAAGTAAGAAGAAAAGCAGAAAACTGGAGAAGAAAGTTTTTGAAAATATCTCTGATAAAGGCCTCCCTTTTTTGTTTTAGAACTGAGTCAAATTTATATGAATACATGTGATTCTCCAATTGATAAGATGTTGGGGGATATGAGCAAGTAGTTCTCCAGGAGAAAAAATCAAAGTTATCTATAGTCATAAAAAAATGCTCTAAATCATTGTTGATTAGAAAAGTGCAGATTAAAACAACTTTGAGGAGGTACTGCACTTTTGTCAGACTGGCTAATACAATAAAAAAGAAAAAAAATGCTAAATGTTGGAGGGAATGTGGGACACTAATGCATTGTTGGTGGCATTGTAAATTGATTCAATAATTCAGGTGAGCAATTTGCAACTATGATTGAAGATTATAAAATTGTCCATACCCTTTGATCTAGCAATACCATTAACTAGGTCTGCATCCCAAAGTGATTGGGGTAGGGGCAGCTAGTTAGAACAAGGAATAGAGCACCAGCCCTGGAGTCAGGAGGACCTAAGTTCAAATCTGACCTCAGACACTTAACACTTATTAACTGTGTGATCTTGGGCAAGTCACTTAACCCCAATTGCCCTTCTTCCCCCTCTCCAAAATTACGAAAAAAGGAAAGGGATATGTATGTATAAATTTTTTTTATAATATCTCTATATGTGCTGCCAAAGAATTGGAAATTGATTCCCATCAATTGGGAATGTCAGAATAAGTTTTGCTATATGAGGGTAATAGAATATTGTTATGCTATAAGAAATGAAAGCAGGATGATCTCAGGGGAAAAATAAAAAAAGACCTAGAAAAACTTACATGAACTGATTAAAAGCGAAGTGAGAAGATGTAAGAGAACAGTGTCCACTGTAAAAGCAATATTTTATGATGCACAATTGCAAATGACTTAGATGTTCTCAGCAATACAAGACAATTTCAAAGGACTCATGATGATGAAAAATGCTGTCTACCTCCAGAGAAAGGGCTGATGTTGTAGGAATACAGACTAAAGCATACTATTTTTCATTTTATTTTTTTTTGAGTTTTATTGTACAAAATGATTAATGTGAAAATGTTTTACACGATTACACACATATAACCTGTATCAGATTTCTTACCATTTTAGGTAGAGGAGAGGGAAGGGAGGAAAGGAAGGAGGGATAGAATTCAAAACTCAAAAATTTAAAAATAATGTTAAAATTCTTTTCATATATAATTGGGGAAAATGTTATTTAAAAATATTACTTAAAAAGTTATTCTGTGATTTCTAAATGATATTCTGATTATGGTTAAGCTTTTTTAAAGTGTTGTTTTAGAGTTGGCATTTAAAGAGTTATATAGTGCTATGGAGACATTGACTTTGCAGTCAAAGAACTTTGGTTCACATGCTGGTAATACTGCTTAATATCATTTAAGAGCAAGTCACTTGTCTTTTCTAGGCCTGAGTTTCTTTATATGGAAAATGAGCATTGACCTAACTTTCTTGTATGTCCCTGAGCTATTGAATTCATGTTCTAAGGTCTTCTTGGATTTTCAGCTGAGTCAATTTGTTGTCAGTATTAGCTTGTCTTGAATCAAATTAGTACCCCTTGAGCAACTTTAGAAAGGGGGAAAAACACCTCTGCCTCAAGAGTTGTCAAACTATTAAATATTTTTCTATTATAAGGACTGAGAATTGTTCACTGCAGAGAATAAAGTACCACTTTTGCATACATTACACAAACATTTCATGCTTCATGAAACCACAATCAATTTTCTTGCTGATTACTTGTGGAATCTAAGGATCTCCTGCTGTTTTCTAGAGAGTATTATTAATTTCATTCAAGTCGTAAAATTAGCACCTGTAGAGAACCCTTTATAATTTTCAAACTTTGATCATATTAGCAATAACCTACTTCATTTGTCATGTAACAGCTGCCTTCCTCCACCTCTATACCTATGGCACTACAGTTCTGTAAAAGTTCATTGCCTATGATGCTTTGATGAAGAAAGACACTGTTTATAGAATCACATCATAGGTGGCCTTAGCTTTGAAAGTTTTCCATTTTCAATTGGCCTCTTACTTCTGCCACTATGTTAGACATATTAGAAAATAGACTGGGTACCTGGGCGGTATAGGAAAAGTGACAAGAGTTGAAATACCTCCTTTAGCTGACCATCAGTGGCAAATTCATATTGTTCCTACTACATGATTTTGCCAAGGACTGCCCAAGTAATAATGTGTATTTGGGATTTTAAACCTTCCATCTGTCCTGTCCCACCAATTTTTTCTGAACTATTCTTTCAGTGAATCTTCAGGTACAAATTAACTCAATGAATAGAAACAGCATATACATTCACACACAAATGTACATATGTATGTGTGTGTGCATGTATATTGTGATGCATTACATAGGCTATAAGGGAAAGAGTACAGAAATGTAGATGTATGTGCCATGAGGAATCATTATTTTTATTATGATTACTCATAACAGTCATATTTTATATTCTCTTATTCGAAAGGCAACATTTTATAGACAGCTCCTATCCCAAATGCTTCAAGGTACCCTTCATAATGTAATCAAGGTACCCTTCAAATCTAACCTCCCAAGCACTGACTCATGACCCCTTTGTAACCTTCCCCTTTTCCTTCCCATCAAAGCTTATCTACTTTAAGTCCAGTCCGTTAGGCACCTTATTCACCATATCTGATGTTTTTCTTCCGTGCTTTTCAAATCAGACCTGAGATATTAGATGCCTGCTATTTGTAATAAAATCCTGAAACTGGTCTCACAAACACATTAAGATTTCCATAAAATATTGAAATTTTGTATAATTTGGTTCCCTCTAGAATAGGGGTCTCTGCAAATTTTATTGAGTACAAACCCTATAATTAACAATTTTGAACACTTTCTCAATATATACAGATTTACTTATTTATAAATTGCATATACATATATGTACACATACATGTACACATATATATGAACATACATACATATATGTACTAATAGGCAAATACTTATACACTTTAAAAAATCCTCAAATTTAAAAAAATCAAAGAGGAAGATGAAATTATACTTGATACAGGAGTCAACAGAAAGCTACTGCAATTATTTGAATAAAGAATTGACATGGTCAGATCTTCACTTTAGGGAAATCAACTTGAAAATGCATGGAGTATACTATGGAGAGGGTAATGGCATAAGCCAAGGAAACCTATTAAAAGACTACTACAGTGTTTGAAGTGAGATGTTATGAATTAGAGTATTGACACATTGAGATTTGATTACTGCTTAGGCATGTGGAATGAAGAATTTTAAAGAATATATAAGATAACAGTAATAGTGGGAGTGGGAGTGATTAAAATGTGGTGCCTATGACAATAATGGGGAAACTCAGGAGGGGGGTGGGTTTAGGAATAAATATAAGGTAATGCTAATTGTGATGTAGATAACAATACATTCATTTCTAGTCATCCCATGCAATTTAATCTCCTCAAAAATCAATCAGTTTGGGTCAGTTTTTCCTTACCTTTCACTGACGCAGAGAATAGACCTTTCCAAGAAGAGTTTCCAAGTCATTAATCAAACTTTTTACTCTTTATGAGTAAAACATTTCAGTAATACTAGTGTCAGTGGCTTGGTGCTGAATTTCTATCACAAACCCTTCTTTTTCTTAGACATATCATGTGATTCAGTCATTTCTTGAAAGCTTCTTTATTAGCATATTGTTGTTTGAGTTTCTATGTATGTCACGCAAGAAGCGGCTTTTTGTTCTTAGCCTTTTCATTAACTACATGTAAAAGGAAACTACTTCTAGTTAATTAAAAAAAAAAAGAAATCTAATGCTACATACCAATTGGCAACCTTTATTTACTATGACTTACTGAAATGATGTGTTTGCTTTAGCAATATTTCAGTAAGTTTTTTTCTTTATCATGTGTTTTGAGAAGACATGCCAATTATCTCCCCCCTTAAAGATATTCAGTTGATTTTTAGTCATATCCAACTCTTCATGCCCCTATTTAGGATTTTCTTGGTAAAGATACTGACTGGATTAGTTTGCCATTTCTTTCATTAGTTCATTTTACAGATGAGGAAGCTGAGACAAACAGGTTAAGTAATTTTCACAGGGATACAAAGCTCATAAATGTGTGAGGCTGGATTTGAACAGAGCTGTTCCTGACTTCAGGTCCAGCACTCTATCCAATGTGCTACGTAGCTGCCTCTTGAAGATGAGAAAATACTTATCTTTCCATAGTTTGTCTTATGACAAACGACTCTATTTCATTATAGATTATTGATGGGAGATATTTCAAAGATGTTATTTTCTATTTCATAATTCTAAACTTAAAGTGGTGGTAGTAGTAGTAGTAGTAGTAGTAGTAGTAGTAGTAGTAGTAGTAATAGTAGTAGTAGTAGTGGTAATAGTAGCAGCAGTAGCAGTAGTAGTGGATTGCTATGATTACTGTCACAATCTCAGTCTTCTCATTTTTTAATATGGGATTTAGTGTTAGTTTCCTCCTTTTTCCTTCTTTTTGTTTTCTTTTTTTGGCTTTCTGCCATTTTATATAATGGAGAAAATTAAGATTGTAAAAAAAAGACTAACATAATTTCATGGGCTTTGGTGATATCGGTGGCAAAAAAATCCTTACTCAGTAAGGTGCCTGAGTAACTAGGATAACTGCACCTAGGGCTAATTAAATTAGGAGAGCATAGCATACACTACTGATGGGAGTAGGGGAACACACTACTGCAGAGGCCAATCTATTAGGCAGGCATAACAATGCCCAAGGCAGTATGGATGTAGGGATAGCAAAGTGCCACTACCTGGAGGAGACAGTCTATCCCACAATCTACCTGAACAGGTGTATCCTGCATCTCTGTGTTAAAGCTTAAGGCAAGGCACCTGCAGTTTCCTTACAGAAAAGGAGGAACACTAGAAGCATGTCCTCCTAATGGAGAAACATATCCCACTACTCCTTTTATGGTGCCTGGGTCAAAGCGACCAAAGCAACTAAATGCCAGTTCTAGCTCTGTGTATTGGGTGTCAGGGAACAGGAGATATGCATAGGAGAGCCAATAAAATAAATGGAAGAAGTGGTCATTGCTTGTAATCTAGCCAATGTTACAGCCCACAGTAGCACTGCATTTTGCATTATCCTCTAATTAGGTCACAGCTGTCTTTACAGCTTAATTGCAGGTTAAAGTGAAAACCTTTGTTCTGTTTTTTCCCAACCATCTTATGTGTTGTGCTGTAACACCATGGGAGAATATGACCCTTCAACCCTTGAATCCATCTGTTAAAATACCTGGCCACAGCTCATCAGAAAGCATATGGGGAAGCATTTGGAGGAAAAAAAAATGGAGATCCTCTAGTGCTTGTCCTGACAATGTGTTAACCATCTATACCAATAATTTAATCCTGAAAAACTTCAGAGCAAAAATGTAAACTGCAATGTTTGATAAGTAAATACTTTTAGATTAGGGAAGCAAATGGAATATTTCATTTTCTTTGTCAATTCGACTTCCCTCTCCCCACCCAGAGATACTATTGTAGTAAATGCTACAATTTGAACAGAATGCAGAGCATCTCCATAAATATTCCTTTACATCCACGACATGTTCAGATTCCAAACTTTGCTTTAGTTAGAGCCTCTCAGTCTCCAGTTTACCTATTAATCCCTCAAAGTGATCTCCTGTTAAGCAGAAAAGGTCTTAGAGATTGATTTACTGAGTGGATATATAGATATAGATATACACATACATATATACACACATAAATATATGTAGATTTATATGTATGTATCTGTGTGTCTTAGGGGATATCCTTAATTGCTTTAGAGAAAAATCAGTGATTTTGACAATTCATGCCCTTCAAGTTTTGATCGGCATTGTCACTTACAAGATCTTAAATTATTATGAATAATTAATATTATTTTGTTTGTTTAAGAATGTTACTTTTTGTAGTTTTGCATCACTCTGGATAACCCAATAAGCCATGGATTTTGAAACAGTTTGCAAAAAACAAAACAGTTAAAATGCAACAATATACAATTCATATCAATATTAAAAATTTACATCTCATAATAAATCCTTAAAAATAAAAATTACATTTAGAGAAACTTGGGGACATGGATTAGGTGTGAATTGCTGAACTCTGAAGAGGAAAGGAGGTGTTAATGTCTTCATCAGAATGTACTTATAGATGTCAGTGCTTCAATTTTAGAAGTTACAATGTGAATCTTTATTTCATCATCACCCTCATAATGATCAATATTGCTAAAATAATCAAAATGTCCTGTAGCTTCAATTATATTTTCCATCTTGGCAAACAAGTTGAAAAATCACATAATTTTATGTTTGTAACATTTTGTGTAGGTGACCTGGGCCTCTTTGAAAGTGTATCAAAGCCTATGGACTCCTTAGAATAGTGCTTTTAAATGAATAAAAGATGGGATAACAAAGAAAACAAATTATATTGAAATGAATTTATAATTTTTCCCCGCAAATTTACAGAACCTCAACCCTTGACATATTTATGCAATTTGGTGTTGCTTTACTTTTCTGGGCCTCAGTTTCCTCATTCATAAAATTAGGAGTTTGAACTAGATTAGCATTAAGATTCCCCCAAACTATAAAAGCAGGATCCTAAGATTAGTACCTCAATTAGAATGAAGATAAATTCCAGACTGATTATACTACTGTTAACATCATATATCTAGGACCTAAGAAAATGTATGCATTTTATACCCATGCAGTGACTTTTACTTGGAATACCTAGTGCTGATAGAGACTACTCGAGATATTTAGTGAAGGATGCATAGGACAAGACTGGAATTAATAGTCCCATGGCCTGTAACCACTAGCCCTGAAGTCATAGCTCCATCCTATTATTATAGCATGACTTGGGTGCTAGGCATCTATATCGTGCGGTTTAAATTCTACTTCTCATATAGATGTGATAACATGTAGGAAAATTCCTGGTCACTGAGTAACCTTCCTTTCTCTGGTATTGATGATTTGTGGGCTCATCAGAAAATTTGAATGCAAAAATAATATTACATGCACGACTCTAACCAGGGCATTAATTGACTTATACTTTGAGCCTGGGAAAGGTCATTTCTGAGAAGCAAAAAACTTAAATATGAAAGCATTTAAGCAGTTAATGATAAAATACTTTTACTTCTTGGGTTGTAGAGAGGGGATGAGCTAAGTACAGTGTCTGGCACATAGTAAAATAATAATAAATATTGATTGATTGGTTTAAATAGCATCTGTTAACACCATTGATGGCTACAAGTCTGTGATACCAGTAATGGCCATTGAGTCAATACAAGATTACTGTTCTCTTGTTTGTCACAAAATTTTATTAAAAAGAGTAAAGTTGATTTTAAAAAATATAGACGATGTAGTCAAAAAGAATGCTAAACTAGGAGTCAGAAGAACTAAGTTTTAGTCCTGGATCCAGCAATAACCTACTTTGTGTCTTGGACTGATCCCTTGATGTCTCTGGGCCTGAGTTTCCTCTTTTTTTTTTGAATTAAAACCTTTATTTATATTACTTTACATCGTTCATTTCCACGAAATTTTGAGTTACAAATTTTCTCCCCATCTTTCCCCTACCCAGTGCCCCAAAACAGCCATCCCATTGTATAACCCTTCCCCCAATCTATTCTCTCCTATGTCCTCCCCCCCCCCTGACTTTCTGGTAGGGCAGGATGGATCTCCTACCACAGTACCTGTGTATC
>JAQQSU010010847.1:0-12322 GCA_028627135.1 Pseudochirops cupreus | reverse complement strand
CCATAGTTAGTCCTTGCTAGGTACTGTATCCAAAAAACCTAGAATGGATGAATCTAATTAAATTGAATCCAGGGGGCAAAATGCCAGTTATTAGGGAGCCATCACCAGCCTGGTTAAGCAGAAAGAATACTGGGATTGAATACTGACTCTGCCAATTACCATTAATGTGAAGTTGGACAAGCATTTTAAGCACTTTTAACCTCCTTTTCATCTGTGCAACAGGGATAATAATTCTTGCATTATTATATTTATATTATTGTAGATAACATTATAAGATTAATGTAATATAATAAATATAATGTAATATATTGCATTATATTATAACCCTTATGGGGCTATTGTGAAGACCAAATGAAATGAGAACTGATATTAGTGTAACACTTTTATGTAGCAAACACTGTTAATAATAGTTATATTATACACTTTGACCGAGAATCCCTGATTTCCTTCAAGGCTTAACTGAGAGACCTCTTGATTCTCCCCTACAGTTTTTAGTCAAGTCCCTCTCCTCAAATTATTTTGCATTTATCCCTCATTTATATGTCTTGTCTCCCAGGAGACCATCAAATTCTGGGGAGCCGAAACTTTGATTTTCCCTCTCTCTTCCTCTTTCTGCCTCTCCTGGATTTCAGAGCCACAGGGATCACCAGAGATACCTAGTTTAGTGTCTTCATTAGACACATTAGACACATTAGTCATAAGACTTAATGAATGAAGTTCCATTGAGATCTAGATATAATAAATAATGATAAAGTAACAGAGTCCATCAATCAGTAAGCATTTATTAAGTGTCTACTGTGTGTGAGGCACTGTAGATACAAAGAAAGGCCAAAAACAGTCTCTGCTCCTAAGGAGTTCACAGTCTAACAGGGGAGACGGCATGCAAACAACTGTGTACAGACATGCAATATACAGGAAAAATGAGAGAGAAACGGCAGAGGGAAGGGGGCTAAGGAAAAGCATCTTGCAGAAGATAGGACTTAGCTGATATCTGAAGGAAGTGAGGAGGCACAAGTGAGAGAAGAGAGAAGTCGAGGCATGAAAGAAAGTTAGTGAAAATTCACAGAACTGGGAGATACATTGTCTGACAAACAGGAAGGAGGCTGGTATAACTGAACCGCAAAATACAAGGGGACTAGGTGTGAGAAAACTGGAAAGGTAGGAAGGGGCCACACCATGAAGGGCTTTGAACACCAAACAGGATTTTATAGTTGATCCTGGAGGTGATAGGGAACCATTGGAGGGGGCAGACCAGAGCATCAATTTGACAAATGAATGGAGGTTGAATTAAAGTAGGGGAGAGACTCATTAGAGCTTAATGACTTGAGTAAGGTAACACACCCAGTGAAAGAAGCAGTGTCAGGATTTGCATCTAGGCCTAGCCCTCATTCCTCTCTACCCCATTGCCTCTAACACTTAACTACAGTGCCTTGTACTTAGAGGCACTTGACAAATGTTTGTTGACTTGAATTTTTACAAAGTTTTAAGATTTACCATTGCTTTTCTTACAACTCTATGAAGTAGCAATAAAAATAGCTAGAATTTCTATGGTGCTGTAAGGTTTGCAAAGTACTTCACAAATGTTATCTCATTGGATCCTCACAACAGCCTTGGGAGGTGGGTACAATAATTAGCCCCATGCTATAGAACAAGAGGCAGCTAGGTGGCACAGTGGATAGAATGGTGGACCTGGAGTCAGGAAGACTCATCTTTTCTGAGTTCAAATCTGGCCTCAGACACTTACTAGCTGAGTGACCCTGGGCAAGTCACTTAACCCTGTTAGCCTCAGTTCCTCATCTGTAAAACGAGCTGGAGAAGGAAATGTAAACCACTCCAGTATCTCTGCCAGGAAAACCCCAAATAGGGTCACAAAAAGTTGGATATGACTGAAATGAGTAAACAACAACAGCAAATAAATGAAGAAGCTTTAGTTTGGTTGAGAGCAATGAAGTCATACAATTCAGGGTCATATATATCAGTGTCCAAGACAAGATTTAACCTGTGGTTTTCTTCTACTGTAACTTGGGGATGAGGACAGCTTCCTTCTCACTAGGTTGTTTTGAGAAGGAAATGAGATAATATTTATTAAGTACTTAGCACAGTGCTCCATGCATAGTAGGCACTATATAAGTTAGTATGCATTCCTTTCCACCTTCCTCTTTCTGACTCCATTCCCATGCTCTAATCTTTGTACAGAGGAGAAAACAGGCTCGAAAAAGGTGAAATGACTTGCCTGTGTTCACTGAATTAATAAATGTTCAAACTCAGGTCTCTACCTATCAGTCTACTTTTCAGTCTATTGCCCTTTGCTTGTTAATAATGACAGTAAACAGATGGAGCACTGATGATGTGACACTTTCAAAGTGATATCAAAGTACTGAATTCTTCAGCCTAGTTTTGATATCACAAATGAAAATTAAGCCTTCAGAGGAAGTCTGCTATAGTGCATGGAGAGCAGACTGTGGGGTCAGTGAGACCTGACTGTGTAACCCAGGCCAAGTCACGTAACCTTGCAATGCCCCTAGATAACCCTCTAAGAATTTAAGTTTCAGAACAGGTACAAGTCTGTCCTCTAACTCCTCCCCATTCAAAGAAAAAGAAACAGAATCGAGCCTAATTTGCTTTACTGTCCTTGTTAAGAGTGGAATATGAATGTGTTTATGGATATATTTCTGAAAAGTGTACATCAGAACTTCAGAAATGTTTTAAGAAACTCACATGTCTATTATAAGATTTACACAGCATTTTCCCGTGAGGTAGTCTTACATCTTACAGATAAAGAATTGAGGCTCGCTCAGAGAGTGGAGGCATCTTACTAATGCCTTCACACAGCTAGTAAAGACTGGCATTCATTGTCTCATACTCTATCCACAATACCACATTGCCTCTTAAGAGTGCCAAAGGATCTTGCTATAGGAAATCATGTAGCAAGTCCCAAGTGAAAATTACTCCCTAATTTATTTTGCAAGTTCTCAGGTTTCCTTAGTGGGGCAAACAACAGTAAAGCATAGATGCAAATATTCTGAGCAATGCAGTTATTTAAAAAATTGTGTTGCTTATTGTTTTTAGTAATTTTTAACTATAATTATATAGAAAAATGTTCTCAAGGCATAATATTATTTTTGAACTTCACAAACATATTTCATTGGTACTTAGAGTCAAAAGAACCTGAGTTTTCCATTTCTAAACAAGGAAATGATACTCTATTAGTGAAAGAGGGAGGCAGGAAGTCCTACAAAAGGTTGTAAGTTTTCCACATACAAGTATTTGTTAATGCATGTGCTAAAAAATTGTGTTTATGCCATGCATTGTAAGCAATCACTGATTCAGCAATTGCCTGACAAGATGCAACATTGAAGATGCTTTAAGAAAACAATCTAAGGCTCGCCAAGCTGGTTTTACACATAAAGATATTATTTTCCAAAGAGAATGATACCATGCCACAGAGGTTCTCTTTCCCATTATTTTGTATAGTTATATTATTTTCATCATATAGAGCAACAGAAAAATTGTGAGAACTATCATACCCACAATATCTTATCTAATTGATTAGCAAAACCAGTCTGAGTCAGGTTTGGAGATTCAGTAGTATTGAATCCATTACATAGATAGCCTTCTGTAGTGATTCATTCATTCACTGCATTTGGAAAGTACCATTGTATACCTGAGTATAGACATTCAGCTGGGAAAGTGGGACCATAGGAATATAGAAGATGAAAATGTTAAGATGGTTTATGTAAAAACATCAACTTGGTAAGGTCATTTTGGATGTATGGAAATATCATTCAGTCAATAATACAGTCAGGTTGGCTTTCTCTTTCAGGTTCAAGATTATACCTGGTACTTTGGGTGTTCATAAGTAACATAAATTACAAAACTGAAAGCAGTTTCGTCAGACTTTATTTTACATTTTTTTCCACTAAATATACGAAGACAATTTTTTTTCTTCAATGCAGTACATAGTCATGTTGCATTCAGTACAAACTGCTGAATATTTTTTAAAGAAAAAAAATAAAGGACTTAACTGATTATACAGCTAAGTATGTAAAGTCAGAAGGAAAACACTAACAGTATCCTTACATATAATAGATGACTTGGAGAAACAAATTTGCCTTCCTACTTCTAAATCATTTACACTGACTATATCACTTTCTTAAAAAAAAAAAGAATTTTGGTAAAGCATTATGCCACACAGCAAATATATTAACTTACCATCTTGTACAAATGTGACATGACCTTGGCAGTTTTGAGGAACAAAAGGTTTTTCTAGATATCAAACTTTTTTTTTTAAACAAACTAGTGAGCATTGCTTTGTATAAGATTGCTTTAATAGCATTTCTTCACAGTGATAGTTCAGAAAGGTTGGAAAGTGGTCAGCATAAAATATTTCCCACCACTTCTATTTTCATTTGTATGCAAAAATCAACACATTACATCAGTAATTATAAAATTACAAACACTTTCTAGAAGTAACTGCATTTCTAGCTATGGTAGAAAAAGTTATTGACTAGTCAGACTTCTAAAATGATGGTGAAGTAACATAAAAAGGATATGAATACAAAATACTTTCTAATGCACAGATAGGCAGTTAACTTGTTAAACAACATACAACAGTAATATAAGGAAAACTATTAATGAACAAATTCAAAGGACAAATAATTTATGAATGAGTTGAGGAGATGGAAATTTGGTCATGAAATGAAATTGACATCTGAAAAGATACTCTTGATAATGCATCTTTAATCTTCATTTTGGCACTTCATGGAGCTACTAACTTTCCAAACCCCAATAGGCATAAAAAATCACACAGGTCTTCCACGCACCAGAGTACTGATAAACACTTAAACATAGTTGATTATGCATTCCCACTGATTTGCACACACACACACACACACACACACACACACACACACACACACACACACGCAATAATCAAACAACAGCTTATCTAGGTTCTTGAAGATGCTACCTTGCAATATTGGCTTCAGGCAATCTCTTCTGTGCATCTTGTGTCAGATTTCAGTCTTACAAATTCTTTAGCTACATCATCATTGGTCCTTTGAGAAAGTATCCTAAGGATTGTCAAGCCAGTATCATCCATAAAGATGTTTTTCAATAGTGGATACCATGCCCCGGAGCTCCCCTTCTCTACTATATTCTGGAGTTGAATCACTGTCATTCCTATAACTCGATCTTCCCGTGCAAAGCAGTAATCCTTAACTAAGAGGTGAAGCTCATAGGCCCCTGGACGATTTTCATTACTCAGGATGCTGTGGGGATTAAAAATATGAATTTTGAGCAAGGATGTTAATTCTTTCCCACCCTCTGAGCCCCTAACCAATTCTGAAATCTTCTTGAGAAGATTTTATACATTGTTCAGATATGTTGGTACTTGAGTAACTCGAGAGCACTGGATTCAAAACTCTAATATTCTCATCTCTTAAAAAGCTCTGAGCCTTTTTTAAAAAAAAATGTGGCCTACCAATCCATCCTATGAATTCCATGGATTTTCTAGACAGAATTATAGCTTACAACAAATATCCAGAGATGTTCAGATAAACATTTTGAATTCCTTTCATATGATTTGCTCATTGGACACATAACTTTTTGTTGGATTAAGCCCTTACACTTTGTTTCAATGTGTTTATTTCTGGTAGTTTTAACTGCAGTTAGTTGGACCGTGAGTGATAGGGGCTGTAGTAGAAAGAGCACTGGGTTTCTTCACAAAAGATTTGGGTTCAAGTACTGACCTAGCTTACTACTCATGTGACATTAGGCAAATTACTTAACTACTCTGTTGCTCAATTTCCTCATCTATAACACAAAAGAACTTGACTAGATGATTACCAAGACCATTTCCAGCTTGAAATTCTAAGATGATCAATGTCACTCTGTTCTATTCTCATTTTATGGAGGTGGCTATCCTACTTCTCTATTAGCTGAATTTTACCCAGACTATCCTTCCTTAAATATGATACTGTGTGACCCTGAGCAATAAACTGATGGGATTGTACTTGATGGTCTCTAAGTTTCCTTTAGGCACTAAACCTATGATCTTTTGATTTCTATCATGTGCCTTGTTCATGTGTTTCAGTCACACCTGACTTTTTGTGACCCCATTTGGGGTTTTCTTGGGAAAGATACTAGAGTGGTTTGCCATTTCCTTCTACAGCTCATTTTATAGATGAGAAAACTGAGGCAAATAGGTTTAAGAGACTTGCCCAGGGTTCCACAAATAGCTAGTAAGTGTCTGAGACTGGAGTCTTCTTGATTCCAGGGCTGATGCTCTATCAACTGTGCCACCTAGCTGTTCAAACCCACAATATCAGACTATTAGGTAATATTCAAATTTTCTCATTCTAGGATTTAAAATCTTTGATAAAAGTTGTCTTTTGCCCATCCAGTTTATTCCCCTACTTCTCCTTTAGTGCTCTTCTTCATTGTTGTTAGCCCTAATGAATCTCCTTCAGTTCAGAGCCAGTTCTCTATAGTGACACAAAGATCAGAACAGAAGCTGGTGGTCAACGTCTAGAGATTCACGAGATGGTTGTGTAACACCCTAATACCACATAGCACAGTTCCACATCGTCTCTCTTTCCCTTTTTCCCCCCTGTCCAAACCTTGACTACAAAATCATATGTTTGTTGATTTTCTAAGGGGAATACCCTGCACAAAAGATCAAGGACTATTCTCAAGCATTTAAATTGAATACAAATTCTCTGTACCACAACAAAGCTCATGCCAATTTTTTCCTATGGCAATAGTTAGACCCGTCAGCTATGTTGCTGATGATGGCTTCTACTAATAACCTGACACAACTTGGCAGTACAGAACAGAACATAATGAAGAAGGCTGACTAGTGATATTCCAGGAATAATCCTACTTTCTTTTGATTCATCTTCAGATATTCTGGGCCCTTAATGAATACACTATATATGCCCCAGCAGTAAAAATTTCCAACTTGCTTTTCACTCCTGATTTTTTCTGATCAAACATTTTGCAGAGTCTAACTTTTCCTCCTCGAGGAAACTGTTAACTAAGGTGAGGGTGCATTTTTGAGATAGTCTAAATCAAAGGTAAAGGAAATAGTGACTTGATATGAGATATAAAGCAAGGTGGAGATTGAGAAATGTTAGAATATATTTAGAATTAGCCTGTACTATTGGGACAGAGAGTAAGAAAACCAAATGCTATGCCATCTCCAAAAGAATTTTCCTTGTAGAACCATGATAGTTTCACTTCATAGGATCTTCTACATATATGCAAACATGCACATATTTTAACTGGATTAAGACCATCTGTTTCTGGGAAGTATATCAGCCTGCAGGCTTTAGTTTCTTTGAGAAACCCATTGGAATGATGTACTATAGGAGAAAGGGTAATAGCATTTAAATTTAGATGTGTTCAGATCCCAGCTCCATCATTTACTAGCTGTATGAGCTTAGATAAAATCATTTAAATTCTATGAAACTAATTTTCTTCATCTATAAAATGGGGAGAAGGCTACTTGTACTGGAGAGAACTATTTGGCGGGTCAAATGAGATGATCTATATGGAAATCATTTGCAATTATAAAGTGCTATATATTTACATATACATACATTATATATAATTTTTAGCATAAAATCATTATTGTGTGGCAATATAAATAAAATAATAATAATAACCATAATTGTTTTAATGATTCCCACTGTCACCTAAAAGGGAATAGGGCTTGAGATTATGGAACAAAGAACAGGTAAGTTATGGGCCCTAAATTTTGTTTTATTCACTAGAACTATTTCTAATTATTTGAAAAACTTAGTTGAGTGATGATTGATAACCACTTAAATAAATGAGATTTAACTAATACTCACAACTGGAAAGTTTCATTGTACTTTGGTGACCAGTTGTTGCTTTTGGTCTTGGTACCTTGTTTCCTTTTCTTGTCACCAAGGTTGGGTCCCAGGATAAAAACCTCCACAAAAGGACGAAACATAGCTGTGGTTTGCCAGTGTAGGTCATTGATGGCAATGACTAAAGTGGAAAAGAGAAGGCAGTAGAAAGCATTAGCATGAAAATGTGCAGAAAGATAAAATTTCCCCATTTTGTCATTAATAAGAAGTTAAATTCTTAGTAGTTGGTTTACTCCTGGAGTTGAGGAAATGCATCTGAAGGAAAACTAGACAGCTTCCAGGAGAGTAATCTAGCCATGGAGGGTCCAACTTCAGTGTAAATATGAGGGGCTTTGACACTAATCAAGAAGTATAATTTCTAAGTTTTCTGACTCTTCCTATTGTGATATGTAAATTAAGCCAGAATCAGTATTTATCTTTAATTAAAGTCAACAAATCTTTTCTTTAAAAGGGGAAAGATTTCTTAGTTGAGATAGTAATATCCTGGTTCTTTTCAATAAAAATTTATCATCCATACATTGTACTAGGATGCAAGAGTACAAAGACAAAAACAAAGTAGTTCTTGTCCTCAAGAAGCTTAAAATCTATATCAGCTAAATGTTGCAGTGGATAGAGTGATGGGCCTGGAGTTAAGAAGACTCAACTTTCTGAGTTCAAATCTAATCTCAGACACTAACTAGCTGTGTGACCCTGGGCAAGCCATTTAACCCTGTTTGCCTCAGTTTCCTCAAAAGTAAAATGAATTGGAGAAGGAAATGGCAAACCATTCTAGTATCTTTGCCAAGTAAACTCCAAGTGAAGTTACAGAGTTAGATATGACTGAAAGCAAGAAATCAGTACTGAGAAGCAGAATGGCATCAGATTAAGGAAGAGGTAGTTTTAAGCCCCACCTCTCACACATATAGGCAACTTTTGACTTCTCAGTACTTCAATAAGACTACATGTTACAGACCTGCATTGAGAGAGGGAATTTCCTCTTTAGGAGTTCTCAATGAAAGACACATTCCCCTTTCTCCATCCCCCCACAAAAGGCAGAAGCAATACTGTTGCAAAACAAATTACTGTTCCACTAAGCAATATGTAGTTGCCCTTTAATGTTCTATTAAATAATTTTGGAGGCTAAATTAGCATTAGTGAGTAGTCAGATTATGTTCTCACAGTATCAAAATCATTAAGTCATTTGGTGATTTTTTTTCAAAAGCCCAAGTGTTGGGAATCATGGAGATAAAATCCATCAAATACTAGACTATACCAATAGCAAGACTATCCTGACACCAATACTATTTAAATTTAATTTTAAAATTCTAGACTTACCTTCAATAAAATATTTAAATATTTAAAAATTTTAATTTTAAATTCTAGATTTAGTAAGCTTCAATAAAATATTTAAATAAACAAAATGATTATACACAGAACCGCAAACACCAGATTATTTAAAATTTGTTAAAATATATATCAAGTTTAACAAATTAAATTATTATACTTTCTCCCATATCCCTTCTGATGATCTTTTCCTTGGTGTGGTAAAAAAAAAAAATGCAATCATCATTCTTAAAGTGTCTATACCAGGATGTAGGGAATGGTCTGTAAATACTTTTTGACTGGAACCCACTAATTGACTCCATCTGGAAGAAAAGATGGTGAAAAAATTTCCTTCCTCTTGAAAGAGAGAGAAGTTAGGAAATTATAGATGAGGAATGTTGCACATACTGGTATGTCATATTGGTTGGTTGATTAATAGCTATTTTTGTGCTGGTTCATAGTATTTTCTCTGTTACCAGGGAATGTCACAGACATTGCATGTGTGTGTGTGTGTGGGGGAGATGAGGCAAGTGTTATGATATAAAAACAAAAGTCATTAGAAAATCTCAAAAAAAGAAAAATCAAAATATTGAGAGATTTTTTTCAAGTATTGAATTTTCCAAGTTCTATCCCAAAATATCTAGAAAATTTCAAAAGCATTTTGTTTTGGATATTTAAAGAAAAGAAAAGAAGATTCACACTTTTAATTTCACCAGCTGTTATCTAACATTCTAATAAGATGCTTGGGTTGCTCGGACTTTGAATTTACCTTTTACAGTTACTTTGTGCTCTCCAGTTCCTGGAATGGTTGAGATATCTACATGAACAGATATCTGTCCCA
This sequence comes from Pseudochirops cupreus, assembly GCA_028627135.1. Taxonomy (NCBI): domain Eukaryota; kingdom Metazoa; phylum Chordata; class Mammalia; order Diprotodontia; family Pseudocheiridae; genus Pseudochirops; species Pseudochirops cupreus. The sequence goes on along the minus strand of JAQQSU010010847.1, from coordinate 2,284 downwards.
CTGAATCATTTCGGGAGCAATCTGAAAATAACAAATAGTATGTTTCAGTTTGTATTAAGATGACATCAGTTCCTTCTCTGGAGGCAGATAGTATTTTTCATCATGAATCCTTTGGGATTATTTTGAATCATTGTATTGCTGAGAATAGCTAAGTCATTCACAGTTTTTTATCATACTATATTGCTGTTACTGTATACATTGTTCTCTGGTTCTGCTCATTATATTTTGTATCAGTTCGTGTTAAGTCCAACTTTTTTACTGAAATTATCCTGTTTGTCATTTCTTATAGAACAATAATATTCCATTACAATTATGTAACACAATGTGTTCATCAACTCCCCAATTAATGGGTATACCCTCAATTTCCACTTCTTTGCCACCACAAAAATAGATGCTATAAATATTTTTGTGCAAATAGGTTTATTTCCCCCCTTTAAAAAAATCTCTTTGGGATACAGATCTAGTAGTTGTAGTGCAAGATCAAAGGGTATGCAGAGCTTTACAGTAAAATTTTAATATTTTACCAGTGCTGTTGTATGGATCTGAGTCATGGAACACTACATTTTTGAAAGAATTAAAAATGAGTCTACAATGAGGGAATTTGTCAAATGCTTTGTGAAACAAAATCATCAATAGATACTACTGTATGATGGTATTCACTACTTGGATTAGGACTGATGTTAAAATACTCAACAATTATAATTTAGAAATTTTAAGGATGAGAAAATCAAGGCAGAAACCTATAAAGTACCTTATCCAAAGTCAGACTGGTAACTAGTAGCATAGCCAGGACTATAATCCAGGTGTCTTGACTTCTGGTTCAGGACTAGTTCTACTGTTCTTGAAACTTACTTGGAAAGTAGTTGAGTAAGACACTAAATTCTATTGAATCTGACTAATATTGGTATTACTGAGTACAGACCAAGTCTTCTCAATCCTTGCTCAGATGGAGGCCATCTGCTTCCATAAAGCCTAACCGTAGCTCCTTCTCATACTTTTCACATCTAAGATCCCAACCATTTTGGTTTCAAAGCCTTTTCTCAGGTCAACCTCCTTGACCTGGCCCCTCCCAGATTATGGGTTACTACTACCAATCTTCTTTGTCATATTTATTTAAAGCTTCCTTGATGAAGTAATTTCCTCTAGATTTTCTACTTCGTTGTATGGATGTTTAGAATATCCTCCCCCACCATCTTACTAAACTATCTCCTTTCCAAAGTCTAATCCTATTTGGAAATAGTTCCTACATAAAGGTTGACTGGATAGCTCAGAATGAAGGTTAACTTTTGCTAACCCCCTGATATGGAAGTCCTTCCTCATTCTCTTTCCCACAGTATATTCAGAGATGCGTAGATCATAAATTGGTATACCTGTAGAATTGAATGCCCTCGTTACATTTTCTAGTCAAAAGAGGGTTAACCAGAATATTCTTTCATTTGGAACCTTTGTTGCTTTTCTGGTCATCATTGAAATTTAGATAATTCATTTATCTTGTCTTTTACTATGAGGGCGTTTAAAAATGCAAGCTACAAATTAGGAAAGCGCGTGCTTGTGCTTGGCTCCCTTACTTAAAGAGAAATGTTATGGATATTTGGTTTTTTTTAACTAAAAGCTAAGGAAACATGCCCAGAATCTTTTAATAGGAAATGATTAAGATGCTTGTTAACAAACATAATTTTCCTTATTTCTTCCTTTTTTTTTTTTCAAATGGCTCTTCTCTATTCTTCATTTAGAGTATACTCAGGATGTATGTCTTCATAGTGATCTATAGGGTCAGATAGGAGTAATCCATAATTATGTTCTCAGCATTGGCTGAATACTTGACAGCAAACCCATGGGGTAGAATTATTTACTAGACTGCAAAATACATGTTTCCTTCTTCTTGACATGCCAAGATGTGGAAATTCACTGCTCAGCTGAGTCAGAGGTAGCCCTTGAGAATAAATTGCTCCTTATGCCAAAGAGCCCAAAGTAAACCAGACCAATTATCCCAATGAAAATAAGGGTTTTCTACAAAAGCCGCAACATTTTTGTTATGTCTTAATAATATTCTTCTTCAGAATTGCCCCTTAGATTTCCACATAAACAGTAATTCTCTTACAGAAGCAATTTTTAAATGGTCTCTGCTATGTGGGTTGGGCTAGGTTTCCTATAGTCCTATACCTCAAAGGCTATATTACTTTTTTTCCCTAAAAACATACTGAAACTATCCTTAAGACTTAATTGGCTAAGCTGTCATGGTTTCCCAGTCACTCCAGACCAAAAGAGTCTCATAGGGAGCCAG
>JAQQSU010010846.1:0-12322 GCA_028627135.1 Pseudochirops cupreus | reverse complement strand
TTAAAAAAAAATAAGCTCGCCTCACCAGTAAAGACTCAAACAAACGAATAAGAAACTAAACCCAATCCTTGAATTCTGCTGAATTCTTCTTCTTCCCCTGACCTACCCTTCCCTAAATGTACAGGGGACACTTTGCTATTAGGTAATCACTTTCTTTTAAATGAACTTCTGTATATTTAAGATAAAGATGCAGTCATAAAGGCATTTATAACTGTTTGTTTTTCAGGAGGAAAGAAGATTTCAGTGTGCAGCACTACCAAACACTCTCTCTCATCGGAACAGATCCTTTTCTTTCAATCCTCATCCAGGCTATTTGACCCCCTCCATGAAGGTGAACGAGTTCTTTTCTTTTTAAAACATTTTAAAAATTATCCTAAATATAATATTTCGCTAAAATAGTATTTTAAGTTCATAAAATGTAGAACTGGAAGAGGCCATAGCAATCATGGTTCATGAAGCCACTCAAAAGAGATCAACCTAAACTAATCCATACAGGAAAAGCTAGGTGTGTCAAGAACATGTAGTATATGACCTGCACTTGGCTAGTCAGCCTGTCTGTCTGTATATCTTGGATTGGTGCTGCAGGTGGTCAAGCCAGGCCCAGAACCGAATAGAGAAGGAGGTGAGATTCACTTGGGAAATTGCACAGGGCTTCATTTCAGACTGCCCCTAGATACAAAAGCGGTATTTTCAACATCATTATTCACCTGGTACTGCTAAATGGTTGTAATTCATTGAACATTATAATCTCTAAGGGATAAAAAATGTAAAGAAAAATAAAGAGGCATATGGCAGGTGTTAGGTAGGGTGCCACTGGAGTGAATGCTAACCAGGGAGAGCTTAACAGGAGAAGTGGCGTAAAAGGCATCACCAAAGCAAGGTGTTATCAGAAAGAACTGAGGAGATCATGTAGGGCCGGTGGGAGCTAACAGGGAGGCAGCTCACGTGGTGCATTACTTGGAGAAGGTCAGAAAGCTGAAATAAACCCTCTTGCATGATGCGTACGTCCTCTAAAGGGGGTTTCACTGCACAGGACAAGATGACATGAATGCGTTGTCATATTCATTCAAGGGGGTATCATAAATCCACATGATACTGAATATAAACTCAGTAACCATCCACCAGTGTTCAAATACAAAAACTTGTAAGAGATTATATATGAACTGCTTTTTAAAAATATGTATTTTAACAAAATAATAGCAGTAAGTTCCCATCTCTGACACATACTGGCTAGGAATGGACAAGTCACTTAACCAAGTGTTCCAGGCACTTCTCTAAAGAGCGTAAGTTGCAGAGCAGTTGAAGATTTGTATTGATAACATGTATATTGTCATCCTGATTCTGCTTCTTTCACTCTGCTTCTCTTGATATGGCTTCTCTTATTTATTTGTATCCTTCACATTCTTCCTGTCTTATGGCCCAGTAACATTTCATTACATTCACATACTACAGTAGTTGGAATCATGGGTTATTCCAGGAAACCACTTCTCAACAATAGCAAATTACTTTGCCCGAGGAATTCTATCATCTTTAATACTTTAAATTATTCTGAATAATTCAAAACACATTAATGGAATAAATATGCAACCTGTCCTTTAGGGACCTGAAATAAAGTAGTATATTGACACGTTGAGCAATGTGACTTTGGCATTCTGAAATACCACAGTGGTACTTTTTCTCTGCTGCTTATGTCTACAGTAGCCTCCAAGTGTGAGATACCTTATGAACCCTTCCTTTAAATTAACAGAAAAAGAAAATGGAGGAAGTTCCCAGCCGGGTTGTCAGTGTGCCAAACTTAGCCTCCTATGCAAAGAATTTACTGAGTGGTGATTTGAGTTCCAAGAGAAATGCTGCACCAATAACCAAATCACCAAGCTTAGACCCAAGTTCCAGCTGTGTTAGGTCTGGTCATCAGCCAGTCAAATCTCCAGATGCTAAAACTGCCACAAGGTAAGCAGATAAAATATCTGGTTAAATTTTTCCATGGAGCTACTTGGAAAAATAGGACAAGACTGAGTAGTACATCTTAACAGTCGATTTAAAGAGAGTTCAAAAGGTGGACCAACCTGCAAATACTTGAACTGTACTTGTTCATCCTTTTTTGGGAGGGAGTGGGAAAGGGAGAAGTGGTCTTGATCTGTCACTTCATTGTGTGGACATTTAACATGGAAACTCCCTCTACCAACATAGGGTAGCAAGCCATGTCTAAATTAGTCTTAGAGAGTTGCCTGGGGTACATGGAGGTTAAATGACCATGGTCACATAGTATGTGTCAGAGGTAGAACTGACTCTCCTAGGTCAGCTCTCTATCCACTATACCATCTTTACTTACATATAATACTGATCTGTCTGATGGGGGGAGCAGTACTGTCCCAGGGATATAAGTATGATACAAGCAAATCATATTTTAAAATTTTCTTAAGTGTTATTTGACATGGACACTGATTAAGGACTCTGGTTTGAATGTTCACTTTGGCAGCATAGTCTGCATGCCTGCTAAGCAGATAGCATCTCCATACTGCCCAGAATACACACACATTTTCTGACTTTAAAAACTTACTGTGTTTCAGAGCAAAAATATTTGTGAATATTAAATTACTAATTACTAACATAATAATATCATGTTTCTGTTCTTAGGACTGAGGACAATGAAACATCCCAAACCAAAGAAGTCCAAAAACAAGGTTCTCAGCATCAGGAATGGTTTACAAAATACTTTTCATTTTAGATGGACCTTTCAAACATAACCTAAAAGATAACATTTGAGAAAAATGTTGTTTTCCTTCAAAAATGCCCAATTTAGGAAATGAATCTAAAAGTAAAAGGTTACTTTTGCTATGTAATTACACCTCATAGCTTAAGAGAATTTTAGGATTAATATTCTCTAATGAGTACACTAAGGAAATTCCTTAGATCAAGGTAAGATCATTTTCCTTCCTACTTGAGTAATAGTCTACTCAGTGTTAACAAAAAAGCACTCAAAGGGAAACTTTTCATATGGGTTTTATGTTACATTTTTGGCGTTCACCAGTCTTTGCAGAATGCCAGTCTTTGTGAATTGTATGGTTGGCTTTATATGTGGTTTTGTTGGTCTAGAAACAGGTACTTGGCTTTCAGAAGGGTGACTTGACTAGAAATGACTTTTCTGTAAGATAATATATTTACTGTGGCACATGTATCATCAGTGGCAAAAGGGATAAAAAGCATTTTCATTGACAGGAAGCTAACTGATAGGTGTAGATGCTTTAGATCCATTTATCTCATTGTGGCCTCACTGCATGTCTGTAGATTTAAAAAGGGGAGTTCTGTGCTTTAAAGGGTAAATGGATTTCGGTGAATCCGGTCCATTGAACCCCGGGGCTGTTTTAAAACTTTTTAAAAATTATCCTAAATATAATATTTAGCTGTACATTAGATGTACTAGTTTTTACAAATTCTTAATTTATTCATTAAATTCACTTTGCACCTGGCAGAGTTATGGGATTTGACAGGACCCAATACAACTCTTATGATACAAAATAACCTCAGCCCTTTGGTGCTGGCCTAACTGGTGCTCCTTGAAACTGTAATTCCAGTAGATGTCATTTACTCTATGTACTGTGTTACTTGCTGAGATAAGAAATCTTCCTGTACTGCCAATTTTTAAGTCTTTGCTCTGAATAAAGCCAACAACTGATAAGTCAACATGGCTCTATTATGTGTTTTTTAGCAGAAAGCTGATGTCCCTATTCAAGGTAGAGGCTGGGAATGGAAGGGATTATCACTGTGAAGGTGACACATGATTAGATTTTCACTTTAGCAGAAAATGCTTTTGTATACTTATGCCTAAAAGAAAAAATTATCTTCTGTGCTTCTAGAGGCTCATTTACCACGAAAATTTTCATGTACAGATCCATAGTAAGCTAAAATACAAAGATCCAGGAAAGACTTTTAAAAATGCAGCTACTGGTCACCATACAGAATTCTGACATATTATTTACAGAAGGTTTTTCTTTTATTTTCTTTCTTTCTTCATTATGTAGAATGGGCACTGGTGAGACAGTCTCCTTTATTGCTTATCTTAGAGACATGATACTCATGCTTTTCTTTTGCCCCACAGAAAAGGTAAATGCGCCCTTCCTTTTGGCTACAGCCTCTGAAGCCCTACCGGTAAAGGCAGGTGATTCATTGTCTAGTATCCTAAATTTTAACATATCCCCTTACTCAAGGAGCGTCTGTTTACTAACCTACTATCAATCACTGTGTTAATACTCTCTAGTCACAATAACCCTGGGATTTTATGATCTTTTTCTTTGTTCCTAGTAAAAAACACGTTTACACAGGATCTTCTTTTCAGAGAGCCCCAAAGTATTTTACAGTTTTACAATCATCAAGTCTCTCTGAGACAGGCATGGACACACTGAATATACAACTCTGAATTCAGGCACATTTACCTTCTGCCACAATGAAGCCTCTTAAGCGAGTAAGTTCTAGGATCTAGGTCTGCTTCCCAGACTAGTTTTCTTCGCCTCAGACTACACTAAAATATATACTTTCGAATAAATTGAATCTATGCAAAGTGGCTAAGTTGGCTCTGTGAACTGAAGGCCAAAAATGTGCTGTAACAAATTTGGGAAGCCAGTATATGTCTCCCATCCAACTAAAACACAGAAGGCTCTGGATTTTCTCAAATAAAAATGTTTTAGTTGGGACATTTTAGAAATTTCTTCAGAAAACAAATTCCAAATGGTCAGTTTAATTACCTATAAATGTTAATGGCAGTAACCTTTGCCCAAGTAATCCACTTTCCCTGAGACAAAACCAAAAGGCATCTAAGTGATAACAAAGCAACTAAGCTTTGAAGAAAGTACTAATTTTAGTTTACCAAAACAGTATGTATTTCAGACAATTTACAGAAATATATTTTATGAAACTCTACATAGAAAAAGAAAAGAATATTTGGCAAAGTTCAATTTTTTTAAACAAAATACTTTGGAAATCAATACTTTGCAGATGACACAAAATTACAAATAAGATAATTCTTAATTTAATCCTTTTGTAATGGAGACAACAAAGAGTCACGTTTGCTTCATAGGGGCAGGAATGTTAGCTGATGCCTGTTCAAGGTAGGCCAAAGGTCCCTGAGGGATGTCTGCAGGCTTTTTATGTTGCATGTTGATCTCTTCTAGGACCTGCTGCCAGTGCCTGAGCTTTGCCAAATGCTTCTGGACCAGTGCTTCTTTTCTCTGTAATTCATTTCTTAACTCTGAGACATCCTACAAAAAAATCCAAAGAAAATAAAGTTCCTGACTAGATAATATAATAACTAAAATGAAAGAAATTAATGGTTCTGAACTGAATTCTAGGTCTTTATGTTCCAAAACTTGAATCAGCTATTTGAACAATCTGATGGAATTATTCACAAATTAGGGAATTATCCATGAAATCCTGGGTTGGAAAGGACCTTATGGCTTGAGTTCAATCTACAAGTAAACTGTATAAATTCCATGTACAGTATGTAATTGAAAATTTTTAGCAATAAGCAGAGACAGAGATTTCCTCTAGAGGAAGTCCATTCCAGTTTTGAACAGCTCTAATTGTCATTAAAAAGTTTTTCCATGAAACAAGCCAAAATTTTACCTCTGTAATGCTATCCATTGCTCCTAGTTCTGCCTATGAAGATTCAGTTCATTTCCTCTTCTAAATGAAAGCCCTTCAGATATTTGTCATCATTCACATTCTTCTTAAGTCTTCTTTTATTCAAGTCGATCACCCTGCCTGGTTCCTTCAACAGATTCTTACAAGGAAGTTCCTGGGCCCTCTCAATATCCCAACTTTGGGCCAGATCCCAAAAATCACCATCCTTTCTAAAATGACTGAATGTTGCACAGGACAATTTCTCTGTGTGGTCTGACAAGGCTATCACCTTCTTCATTATAGACACTGCCTCTTGTCAATGCAGTTTAAGATTGTTTTGACTTCCTAGTTACCATAGTTGACTCTTATCAAAGTCCATATTAACTTATATCTAGATTTAAAGCTCAAAGAGAGACCTTAGAGATCCTCTGGTCTAAACCAGAAGAAGTCAGTATAATGAGAGAGTGGTAACTTCATAATCAAGATGACCTGGATTTAAATCCCCATTGCTATTTACTGTCTGTGGAACCTAAAGCCAATCTCCCCACCTCTTCAGACTTCAGTTTCTCGTTTATAAAATGAAGGGGTTGCATGGGATGACCTTTACCAGTGACAAAGAAATGAGGTTCAGAACAGTGCCCTGCTCAACCTTGCTGACTATTATGTAAAGGAGAAAGCCAGAGTCTGGCTATGTCTCCACATACTGACCTTTAGTACAGGACTTCACACAATTCCCTTTGAATTTCATCTAATTAAGGTCATCCCATCATTCTGGCCTGCTGAACTCTTTTGGAGTCCTTATTCAAATTGTGAGCTGTCATTTGTACACTTGAAAAGCATGCAATCGATGTCATTACAATAATGCTGAAGAGGATAAGGGCAAGAATAAGTCTCGAGGGCACTCTACTGAGAGACCTTCCAGGCTGGCATTAATCTCTGCTCTCTAGAGTCAGCGTTCAACCAGTTCTTCACCTATTCAGTTATTCTATTATTCAAGCCACTGCTGGATGCCACGCTGAAATCCAGGTATGCAATGTCTGTACATTCTCTTGACATACCAATCTAATGATACCACCATGAAAAAAATAAATGGGGTTATTTTGGCATGAAATAGTCTTGATGAAGCCATGTTAGCTCTTAGATTACTCTGTTTAAACATCCATAGAACATATAACTAACCTTCAACCAAATTTTTCTAGATTCTCTTAGGCCAGCAACTTAAAAATCACCACTTAGTATTTGACCATGTAAAGATTGTTAAAGCTTCTTTTCAAGGTTTTGAATAAAATATCACCATTATTTTACTCATATCTAACCTTAAAAAACTGATAAATCTATTAACTGTATGAAATTATAAAATCACCTAACTTAGAAATGACAGAATACAACGACACAAACCGTCCCATTTATATTTTCCTTAAGAACACCCAGGGGGTCACAGATCAGCTTTTACGTAACCTTCCCCACCTATACATTTTTCACCAGCTTGCCCATCTACCTCATTTCTCTAATAAAAGAACACAGATAACATGATAAATTCAATCAGCCTTATTATTTTGCAAGCATAAGTATTTTCTCTGGATAAAGGCAATTTTAAACCAAAAATCTTCCATTTCAAAGAGATCAGGTCTTAACTACAACTTAACTTAGTCAACAAATCTGTGACGAGTCAAGTTTCAATCCTGTAATAAAATGCTTAATTGCCATAGCTGGATGGCTTGAATTGTAAAATAATTTTGAAAATGTCACGTTTAGATTGAACCTTGAAAAACACAGGCTACATTTTAAAGGGGCCAGATTTTTTGAAGGGGTGGAGGTAAGGTGGGATAAGTATGTTCTACTTGGACCTAGGTGGGTTTTTATTTACTCTTGCTAAAATCTGAATAAGTGAGACATAGAGAAAATTGAAATTTATTACCTCTTTGATAACTTGCTCTGGTTTCTGGACAGACAGTTGTAATCTTTTCTGAAGGAAAAAGCACTCTGTTTGTCTTGCAACATCCAGAAACTTTTGAATACACTGATCAACACCTAGAATTCAGAAATTACATAAACCCCCAAGGTAGAAGAAATATAGTGATGTAATACATGACTAACCAAATTTACTCATTCACATTCTATGGGAAGGAACATTTAACTAGGAAGTTAGGCTTACTGGATTGTTAATAATGTTAATGTCCACTCCAAGTCTTGTCCTTCAAGTTCATTTGGCTTTTCTGTCTCGATGATCTGCACCTTTACTCCACCTCAGTCCTACTGGATCATAGCCTTTATTCCATCACCCACAAATATCCCACCTTTATAATTCATAACTCAAATTCCTGCGTGTGATGCTCACTCCCCTTCCTTCCAGAGTCCTCCCTGTGCCTCAGCCCTTCTCCTTCCTCATTACAATCTCAACTCAATCCATACCTCCATCCTTTCCAAACTTTCTCTAGTCTAACTTCCCTTCAAAGTCTCAATCTTTTAAGTAATGAATTCAATTTTACCCTATTGCATCCCTCGACTCCTTGTCCTACTGGCTCTCATATTTTTCCAGACCCTAATTCTATATTAAGCTAACCATCTGCCTTGTGCTGCCAAATGCCGATAGAGAATCAATCAATTCATTGGATCCACTCCAAATCTTGACTATCCAATCTTAACTGAGCCCTCAGTTGTGCTACAAACTAATCCTTTTACTCTTCCCTGACTGATTAGCTGCTGTTTCCAAACCTCTTCTTAATAAACAAACTTTTATTAAGCACTTACTACATTCCTGGCACCAACACCTTCCCTACCCCTAATACCTCCCTTTTTTAGTAGCAGAACTTTTCATACTTCACTGAAGAAACTGAAGGCATTCAAGCTTCCTTTCCTCTCCAATTCCATTCTTCAGAACTCAGCGTCATACTCTGTCATCTCCCTCTTTGTACCACTTTTAGGATGAACCTGCCCTTCTTGCCAAAAACCAAGCCCTCTGAGTGTGTCCTTGAACACATCCCATCTCATCTTGTCCAAGGGCTTGCCTTTTCTATCACCTCACTCACCCTAATTTAAATTCTCTTTAAACATTGGCTCCTTCCTTGCTTCCCATAAACATTCCTAGAGCTCCTCAATCCTTAAAAAATTTCACTTGGCCCCACCATCCCCTCAGGCTATTATCCTATAGATCTCCTCTCCTTCTTGGCTAAACTTCTAGAAAAAGCTGTCTATACTTATCACTTCCCACTCACTTCTCAAACCCCTGCAACCAGACTTCCATCTTTGCCACTTGGTGGAAACTGCTCCCTCCTATGTCACTAATGACCTGAATTTTGCTAAAACTAACAGCCTATACACAGTTCTCAACCTTCCTGACCTCCCCAGTAACAGATACTGCTGACTTAACTGTGCTCCCTTTCTGGATAACTATCGTCCCTGGACTACTGTGATGTTGGTCAGTTACTCTCTGTCAGACTTATTCATGGATTCCATTTAAAATTCATTCCTCATGTCCTGTCCCATCCCCTCCTCTCCCCCCATACATGGGTACACTCCATGGTTCTATAAGTATTTTCTCTTCTCTTTCTGCACTTTGCTGTTGATTTCATCAGCTACCGTAGATTTCACCATCATTGCCATTAAGACAACTTTCCAACCCACATCTAGCTCTCATTTGTTTCCAGATTTCCAGCCTTGTAACTACTTGATCGACATCTTTAATTGAATGTTCGTGGTGTCTCAAGCTCAACATGTCCAAAATGGAATTCTTCATCTTTCTCTATAAACTTGCCTCTCCTCCTAACATCTTATTTCTAGTAAGGCAACCACCATTCCACTAATCAGTCCTTGGCTCTTCCCTCTCATTTGCCTCCCATATATAATCAGTTGTTCTTTTGTTTAGTCTACCCCATCAAAATTTCTTGCAGCCACACATACCCTCTCTACTCATACCACAGCCACTCTCATCCAGGCTTTTATTACTCATCACTTGACCTACTACAAAAGCTTCCTAATTGATCTCCTGACTTCAGTCTCTTTCCTCTCTAATGTACCCTCCATTCAGTTGCAAAATTGATATTCTTAAAACACAGGTCTAATTAAGTACTTCCCTTGCACTAGAAGCTTGGAGTGAAATGATTTTGCTGAGAATGACATGGGCAATTCAATACTGTTCTAGGATAAGAGAGATGAGAAAGATCCCATGAAGTAATGGAATGAATGCTGAACCTGGAATTAAGAAAAACTTGGGCTTGACTTCTATCTCTATGGAAAATCACTTCACTTCAGTGTCCCCTACTATAAAACAGGATTAATACTAAAGCAGGATTGTAGTAAGTAAAATACTATATAAATATGACTTATTTAGGAAAATGCCCCAAGGCTCTTTCCACTAAATCCTATCCCCTTCTCATCATCAATTTTTTAGGGTCTTTACCAACAACAGGTCATTCTGGTCCCTTGGCCTTATTCCTGCTACACAAACCCTTTCCTTGTGCTCTTCACTGCAGTCAAAGCAGTTTCCTTGCTATCTGCCAAATATACCAGATCTTTGTGCCATCCCTACCCCTAAACTCTGGCAAATCAAATTTCTTTCCTCTCTAGAACAAAAAAAATTCATTTTGTTCACATGTCTAAGGATTAATCCCATCAGGTTCTGGTTATTCCATTCACTACTGTAATTCTCACTGACTACCTTTTCCACTATAGGTATATCCTCTTGTAATGTTGTTGAAATAATGTTTCTTAATGAAGTCATTTTATTAAACTGAGCACCACTGTAACACCATCAACATCGTTCCTACAGAACTGGTCCTATAAAGCTATCTATCTCATAGAATAATGATGTTAGGTGAGGCATACCTGTATTTCACCTGCAGATGTAACTGTTTGTACGTGGGCTTATATTTCTCACTTCTACTTTAGAGAGATGAGCAAAATGAGGCAGAGAAAGGCCATGTGATGGTCCATTTGTAGAAACTAGCCTGTATTACAGAAGCACCGAATTTTAGAGAAGAAAGAATTTCAGAAATCAATCTATTTAACACCATTTACAGATGAGAAGAGTGAGGCTCTCAAGAGGCAAAATGACTTGTTCATGTTCAAAGACTGAATGGCAGAGCCAGAACTATAACCCAGATCTTCTGATTCCTGGAATGATCTGCCCTCCACTTTAATTTGTAAGTAACATGAGGGTGATATATGCTACATCTTTCAAAGGGAAGTTTAAAAGAGTAACATGATGTTAATTTGACCTATTCTGTAAAAAGGCATTATGAAAACATAAAGTAAATAACCAATGATAGAATTATTCTTGGGGTATTATTTTTATTTTTTTGCTTTTTGGAGGGGGCAGGCAGGGCAACTGGGGTTAAGTGACTTGCCCAAGATCACACAACTAATAAGTGTGTCAAGTGTCTGAGACTGAATTTGAACTCGGTCCTCCTGACTCCAGGGCCTGTGCTCTATTCACTGAGCCACCTAGCTGCCCCTTAGGGTATTATTTTAGAACACATTTTTAAATAAAAATATTTTGAACTTGGAAAATGTTTTAAAAGCCCCGTTAAAAAAAATCCAGTTACACTTGAACATAATACGAAATATATCAATTGATATCAATTGATAAGAGGTAGAATGTGTACAATGGAAAAGGTGTTATATCTGGAGTCAGAGAATCTGGGTCTGAATTCCAGCCTCTGCCACCTGTGTGAACTGAAGCAAGTCAATTATAATCTCTAATCCTCAATTTCTTCATCTGCCAAATAAGCAGGTAAGACTAGATGACCTCTTACGTCCCTTCCAACTATAAATATATGATCTAAATTGAACTGCCATTTTGTTATCTACACAAATCTTACTCCCAACTGAATAACTTATTCAAGAAGTGACAATCAATGATTTAAATGAATGGATCAAGAATGATGTAGGTAACTGATGAAAGACGATAATTTTTTAAAACAAAATTGAAGTTCTTACCAGTTCGGATTTCCTCTTGATCAGTGCCATTGACATAGTCCTGACTCACCAGGGAAGCAAAACAAGCCTACAAAATTCAAAGGCAAACCAAAAAAAAAAAGCATAATCCATAAAAATACAAGAACCCTCACTGTTTACTTCAAAAACAATAACAAATCATTTGGGCCTTGTGGCATGAAAGCAATTCATAAATTCCTTGAAGATCTTTAATTTCCAAATGCATCTAGCAAAGCTCCAAAACCAATGAAAATATTTATTAAATAATTTGATTCTCTAAATAATGCCAGTACAAATTCATAGGTGTCATTGATGTTTCCTAGTAAAACTACAGGAAGCTCTGGTTAATATTACACTGAGTTTCAGCCTGAATTCCTAAAGCATAAGCAACACAAGCATGAAGGAATTTGAAGACAGAACATGAAGTACATAGGAGTAGTCATAGACTCCCATATTTTCCTTTTTTCTTGTACACAGCTTGCTTTGTATATATTATTTGTTATGTTCTCTCTCCCATTAGAGTATAAACTCCTTGAGAGCAGGGACTGTCTCTTGCTTCTTTTTTTGTATCCCCAGAGCTCAGGACAATGCCTAGCACATAGCAGGTGTTTGATAAATATTAATTGAATTGAACTAAAGAGACAGATCAAGAGAGACTGGAGCTGTCAGGGTAGGTGAGAGTTCTGTCTGAAGACCCTGAATCCAAGGGCAGAAAGAAAGTTTTCAGAAGAAAGATCCCATGCAAAGAGCACCCAACGGGTTTGGAATCCAG
>JAQQSU010010845.1:0-12322 GCA_028627135.1 Pseudochirops cupreus | reverse complement strand
GGGGGGGGGGGGGAAGGGAGGGGAGAAAATCTGAAACTCAAGTGATTGTGGAACTGAATCTTGTAAATCAAAAGTAAATGAGTAAATTTTAAAAAAAGTATTTAATTCCTCTTTTTAAATTTTAGAGTCAAAACAAGCCATTGCCCGAAAGACAAATGACCAAAGGATATGAACAAACAGTTCTCAAAAGAATTCCACATTATTAACAACTCTATGAAAGAATTCTCCAAATCTCTAAAAGTAAAATCCAAATCAAAACCACCCTGAGTTTTAACTTCATAATCAGGAAATTGGTAAATGACAGAAGATGGAAATAATCCATGTTAGAGGAGCTAAGGAAAATGGGCTCACTGATGCATTCTTGTGGATCAGTGAATTAATAAATCATTTTACAAAGCAATTTGGGATTATGTGAAAAAAGTGACTAAAATTCTTCTAAATTCTTCTAAATTCTAAAAACCTTTTGACCCAAAGAGTCTACTGCTGAGCGTACTCCAAGAAGGTCAAGGACAAAAGAAAAGCTTCATTTGCACTGAAAACATTCATAGCAGCACTTTTTATCATAGTAAAAAATTGAAAGTAAAATATTTGCCCATGCATTGGGAAAAGACTAAACAAAGTATAGTACACAAATACAATGGAATTGTATTTATAATAAATAATGCATGCGATTCCAAATATGATTAATGTGGAAAAGTATGGAAAGAGGTATATAAATTAATGAAAAGTTAAGTAAGCAGAGATAGGATAACAATATACACAATGTAGAGAGAAAGAACCATAACATCAAATCGACCAGAAGTGAATGCTATGAAATTATAATGATCAAGTGTAACCTCAGTCCCAATGTCCACTGATATGGGATGCTCTCCTCACTGGTGGAGATCAATGCCCTGAGACTATGAGAGGCAGGGTAGAAATTGATGAGGGGAGAAGAGAGGAAAGATTCACTCTTGACAGTCTTCAAGTATTTTCAGCCTCTTTAAAGGTTCTTTAGTCTTTAGGTCCTGAAGTGATTCTGTGTGCCTTTGGCTTCCAGCTTTGAAAGAAAAGATGGAAGAGACCAACTCCATTTCACATTGCTGAAGGAAAAGACTCTGGGAAAAAGCCAACACAAAAGAAGATGGCAGTCTCCATTATGTCACTAGCCTCAGTTTGCTATACTAAAAATTTCAAAAGATTTCCCAATGGATGAGAGTAGGGACTCTCTTGCTTGGTTGAGCTGCATGACCTCATTTCCAATAGGCGCAGGGGAGGGAGCTCTTTCACTTTGTATCATCAGTTATAGATTGTCCTATGTATACTTTTTTTTTCTTATTTCTGAGTTTCTATCGACTTGGATAAATGGATTTGTTCACTAGCAATCAAACAATCAATATTCATTAAGTGCCTACTGTGTGCCAGGTACTGTGCTAAATGGTGGAAATACAGTTCTTCTTCTTAAGGAGCTTGCAGATTAATAGGAGTTACAACAAGCAAATATATAGAAAGCAAGTCATGTATAGGATAAATACGAAATACTTCATGCAAGGGAAGGTGCTCAGATTAAGGGACATTGATGAAGACTTCTTGTATGAAGTAGGAATTGATTGGAATTTAAATGAATCCAGGGAGGTCAGTAGTCAGAATAGAAGAAGAAAGCTCTAGGCACGTGGAATATCTAGAGAGAACACCGAGAGATGAAGTGTCATTCTTAGAACAATCAGGAAGCTAGTGTCAGTGAATCAAAGAGTACGTGTGGAGGACCAAGGTGTAAGAAGATTTTAGGTAGGAGAGGCATGCTTTATGAAGGGCTTTGAATTCCAAACAAACATTTTGCAAAGACTCCTGGGCAATGGGAAACCAGTGGAATTCTGTGTGTGTGTGTGTGTGTGTGTGTGTGTGTGTGTGTGTGTGTATGTTGGGGGGGTTGGGTAGGGACATACCATGATCACACTTGCACTTCAATGGCTTAATTGAGTATTAATTAGAGTGGGGAGACAGTCAAGGTAAGTAAGTCCACCAGTAGTCTATTGCAATAATCCAGGTGGGAAGTGATGAGGGCCTCCATTGGAGTAAATTTAACTTCACATCCAGGAAATTGGCAAATGACAAAAGATGTAAATAATGTTAAAGGAGCTATGGAAAGATGGGTACACTGCTGCATTCTTGTGGATCGGTGAATTAATAAATCATTTTAGAAAGCAATTTAGGATTATGTGAAGAAAGTGATTTTTGACCCAAAGAGTCTACTGCTGAGCATACTCCAAGGAGGTCAAGGACAAAAAAAAAAGTTTCATATGCACCAAAAATGTCAGAGGAGAGAGGGAGCATATTTGAGAAATGTTGCAAAGGTGATATCAACAGGCCTTGGAAACAAGTTGGATATGAGGGTTGATAGATAATGAGGAATCTGGGAAAACTCCTAGGTTGTGAGCCTGGGGAACTGGAAGGATGCTGTTGCCCTTGATAAGTAAATTGGGAAGCTGGGGTGAGGGTCTAGGGAGAAAGATAATGGACACGTTGAATTTAAGATGTCTACTGGACATCCAGTTTTATATGTCTGAAAGGCAATTGCAGATGTTAGATTGAAGGTCAACAGAGGGATTGAGGCAGGACAGATAGATTTGAGAATCATCAGCATAGAGATGGTATTTAAAACTGTAGGACCTGATAACATCACTAAGTGAAGTAGGAGAAGGGAACAGAACCTAGAAGGATAACTGTGGGTATCAACTGGAGGAAGATCCAACAAAAGGGAAAGAAAAGGAGTACTGAGCAAGGTAGGTAGGAAAGGAGCAGCAGGAGAGAGCGATGTCTGGAAAATGTAGAGAGAAGAGAGTATCAAGGGAGAGAAAGTAATCAGCAGTGTCAAAGGCTACAGAAAGGTCAAGGAGAATGAGAATTGAAAAAAAAGACCATAGATTTGGTAACTAAGAGATCATTAGTATGTATTCATTGTGGAACTAGTATTTAGATATAAACTTTGGGGTCCAATGCCCCCCATATCCTAATATTTTGGATGTCATATCTACCTCCCACCACTATGATTTTAGCACCAATTTCCAGCACTACCATCTTTCCAAAGGACAGTCAAATTGTTGCAAAGTATGACCTTTATTCCTAGGTGTAAGGGTTTTTTTGTTGTTGTTTTGTTTTTTTGTCATCAGTCATGCTCTATGGTCAGGTCATATTGGGAAGTTAAGAGAAGACTTCCTTGCAATGTATAGTAAGCGTAATAAACATGGGTTGTGCAGAGACAAGAGCCTGAGCTGACTGGCATTGCATGGCCTACCTTGCATTATTGAGTTGACTATTAGTGTCATAATTCCACTATTAGAAATCTAAAGTTATTACATCTGCCCTAAAGACAAAAAGAAAAGGGAACTTCTACCAAAATCAATCAGCAAGTTCTTATGGTCTTTTCTCCCAGGGATAAATAGCAATTGGATGTGTGCATGACATATTACCATTCCCCCCAACCTTGAGGAACTAATAATGTGACTATAAACTAATGAGGCTGTTTAAAAAAAACACAAATATATCAGTGCTTTCACATCTTAATGACTTTACAGCCATATATCCAAATGAGTAATGGCCTTTAAAATGGTACTGTGGGAAGCTATGCAATTATTCTAACAATATTGCCATTGCTCAAAATTTGGGAACTTGTCTTTGGGAACTGCCCTCAGAACCAGTTTACAAACCATTCAGATAAAAAGATCCTTGTCATTGTGATATTATGCCCATACCTACTATTAAGTGCACCCCACTATTTTAATGGATTTTTAAATTGTCTTCTCTTTTTACATCATACTAATTTCCAGATTGCTCCCACTGGTCAGTTGAGCCCTCATAACAAAGGAAAACATTCTATTGAAAGCAGGGAGATGTCTTTCATTTTTTTTTCACCAGTAGTTATTATAATCAGTCAGAGGTCAGCTTAACTTTAATCTTTTCATTTACATTATTGTATTCAATAATGAATAGTCTATTTTTCTCCTGGTTTTACATATTTCACTCTGAAGGAGTTTTTACAAATCTTTCCAAGTCTCTCTGAATTTCTCATATGTGTCATTTTTCACACATCAAAAAGATTTCATTATACATATATACCACAAATGATTCAGCCACACTAATCTATGGGCATCTGGTTATTTCATTTTTGCTTTGCATCTTTGTATCTCCCAAAGTGTCCAGCACAGTATGGTTTAGTGAAAAGAGCAGTAGTCATAAAAGCATGCAATTAACAGCTAGAAAGGAATTTAGAGATATATCTACCAAACCCTTCACTGTGTCAGTCAGAAAACAGAGGCCCAAAGAAATTGAGTGAAAGCCCAAAATCACAAAGGTAGTAAACAGCAAAATCATGTCCTATGAGTAAAGACTCAATGCTCTTTTGCAGGATGCCTCCATTATAGTGTTCCGGTTTCCTGATCTATAATATGGGAACAATATGTGTAACCATATCTCATTGGACTTTTGGAAGACACAACTTTGTACACTCTAAAGGAACTATATAAATACCAGTTATTTGCATATAACAATGAAATACACAGAGTAAACGTTACCTGACATTCACTTGATTTTGGCAAACAAAGGTCAGCTTCCAATTTATCCTAATTTACTTTCTAGTTGTTGCCCTTATATTATAATTTTTCAGGAGCAATTTTTTTTTGTTTTACTTACCTTTTACCTTATTTTTGCATTCATTTTATGTTATTTATTTTATTTTTATTATATTTTTTCATTAATATTGTATTGTCCCACTGTTGTCATTTGTGGAAAGATCTTAAGCAGCCATACTGCAGTGAAGGTCCAGGCTCAAAAATTTTCCCTTTTCCACAACTATGACTCCCAGCTTCAACTGAACTTGGACATAACCTTCAGAAAGAAATTCAGTCTCTCTCTCTCTTTCTCTCTCTCTCTCTCTCTCTCTCTCTCTCTCTCTCTCTCTCTCTCTTCCTCTCTCTCCTCTTCCTCCTCCTCCTCTCCCTTTCTCTCTTCCCCTCTCCCTCTCTCTCTCTGTCTCTCTTTCTCTCTCTGTCTCTGTCTCTCTCTCTTTCCTCTCCCTCCCTCTCCTTCCTTTCCTCTCTCTTTCTTCTCTCCTCCTTGTTTAATCTCTTTCTCCATTTCTGTTTCTCTCTCCAAAATCTCTCCCCACGTAGACACAGACACAAATACACACACAGAGACAGACACACACCTGTACATCTATCTCTTTCACATCCTTCTTATCTCTTTTGTATTCTTACTAAAATACTCTTTTTCACCAAACCCCTCAACAGCACAACTGAAACCAGGGGTAAATAATCAAGGAGTTGTTTCCTTATAAACTTAACAAATGTTAAGAATGGCTTTTAGGGCAATGAGGAATTTTTCCTTATTTGAAAGGAGGACATTGAAGGTTAGCATGTGATACAGATGGAAAAACAAAAGTTAGGAAAAGTGAATATATGATGAAACAAATTCATACTTAGACGCCTTTATTTAACAAGAAGTCTATTCAATCTGAAGTTAGCTTTTATTACCATTTTCTCTTTAAAAAAAAGCATAGTTTGAAAAAAATGTGATAAAATATAAAATACAATTGAGAGAGCAAAGAACGGGAAATCTGGAGAACTGAATAAAATCTTGACTTTGCTAATAACTAGTACTATGACCCTTGGGCAAGTCATTTAAACTCTCTAGGCCTTGGTTTCCTTGTCTTTAAAATTAGGTTGGAATATACTTCCCAGATCCCTTCTAAATAAAAGTTTATAACTATGACTCTAAATGTTTTGAAAGTATTGAATAAAACATATCCTAAAGTGAACCACAAAAAAAGAAACAGTAAGAGCCTATGTTGATTTGACATTGTACAATTATCTGCCTATTTTATTTTTTATTTTTTATGATAAATTTTATATTTATTTTTAGTTTACAACATTCATTTCCACAAGATTTTGAGTTACAAATTTTCTCCCTGTCTTTCCCCTACCTACCACCCTAAAACATTGATCCCACTGAATATCCCTTCCCCCAGTCTGATCTTTCCTATATCCTCCCCCATCCCCTCTCCAAATTTCTGATAGGACAAGATGGATCTCCATACCCCAGTACCTGTATATCTTATTTCCCGGTTGCATGTAAAAAATAATAATAATATTTTTTTAAACATTTTATTTTAAAACTTTGAATTCCAGATTCTTTCCCTTCATCCCTTGTCACCCACCCTTCCTGGAAAGATAAGCAATTCAATATAGGTTGTACATGTGTAGTTATGCAAAACATTTCCATAGTGGATTTATTGTGAAAGACTGACTATATTTCCCTCCATCCTATCCCACCCCAAATTTGTTCTATTTTCTACTTTGACCCTGTCCCTTTTCAAAAGTTTGTGCTTCTAACTACCCTCCCCCCCAATCTGCCCTCCCTTCTATCGTCTCCCCTCTTATTTCCTTTCCCCTCCTTTCCAATAGGGTAAGATACCCAATTTGGTGTGTATGTTACTCCCTCCTTAAGCCAAATTCAATGAGAGTAAGGTTGACTCACTCCCTTTCACCTTCCTGCTCTTCCCTTCCATTGTAACAGTTTTCCCTTGCCTCTTTTATATAAGATAATTTACACTATTTTGTCTCTCCCCATCATCTCTCATTATGTTCCTCTCACCTCTTAATTTTATTTTTTAGATATCATCCCTTCCTATTCAATTGATCCTGTGCCTTCTGTCTATATATATATATATCTGTACACATATATACACACACTCACATATGTATTCATATGCACATACATCTTCCTGTATAGACATATATATGTGTGTGTGTGTGTGTGTGTGTGTATGTATACATATATATAGGCATTTATATTCCCTTCAAATATCCTCATACTGAGAAAAGTCTCAGAAGTTACAATTATCATTTTTCCATGTAGGAATATAAATAGTTAAACTTTCAGAAGTTCCTTATGATTTCTCTTCCCTATTTATCTTCTAATGCTTCTCTTGCTTCTTGTGTTTGAATGTCAAATTTTCTATTTAACTATGGTTTTTTTTCATCAAGAGTGCTTGAAAGTCCTCTATTTCATTGAATAATCATATTTTCCCCTGAAACATTATACTCAGTTTTATTGGGTAGGTGATTCTTGGTTTTAACCATAGCTCCTTTGACCTCCAAAATATCATATTCTAAGCCCTTTGATTCCTTAGTGTAGAAGCTGCTAGAACTTGTGTTATCCTGAATGTGTTTCTACAGTATTCAAATTGTTTCTTCTTGGCTGCTTATAATATTTTCTCCTTGATTTTGGAACTCCAGAACCTGGCTATAATATTACTAGGAGTTTTTTTTGGGGGATCTTTTTTAAGAGGCATTTGGTGAATTCTTTCAATTTCTATTTTGCCCTCTGGTTCTAAAATAACAGGTCAATTTTCCTTGAGAATTTCTTGAAGGATGATTTCTAGGTTCTTTTTTGATCATGGCTTTTAGGTAGTGCAATAATTTTTAACTAATCTCTCCTGGATATATTTTCATGTCAATGGTTTTTCACATTGCCTTCTGTTTTTCCATTTGTTTGGATGTGTTTAATAGTATCTTGGTTTTTCATAAAGTCATTACCTTCCATTTTCTCCCATCTAATTCTAAAGGAATTATTTTCTTCAATGAGCTTTTGAAATTCTTTTTCCATCTGGCAAATTTGGCTTTTTAAGGCATTCTTCTCCTCATTGGCTTTTTGAGCCTCTTTTGCCATTTGAGTTAGTCTATTGTTTAATGTGTTATTTTGTTCAGTTTCATGATTTTTTTGCATCATTCTCATTCTTCTTCCCAATTTTTCCTCCATTTCTCTTACTTGATTTTTAAAATCCTTCTTGACCTCCTCCAGTCTGTAAAGAGTTCATATTTTTCTTGGAATCTTTTGGTGCAGGAGTTCTGACTTTGTCGTCTTCCTCCCATTCCATGCTTTGATCCTTTTTGTCCCTAAAAAAAAAGGAATCTAAGGTTGGATTGCTGCGCTTGCTTTGCTTCCTTTGCTCACGTAGCCACTCAATTACTTGACTTTTGAGCTCTTTGCCACGGTACAACTCTGCTTCTGGAGAGCAGAACTTTGTCCCAAATTGCTGAGGGTTTTGAAGCTGCTGGAACTACTAGTTGGGTTCTTTCTCTGCAGCCCCCACAGGCTCTGGCTCACTGATCACATATCTGCCTGTTTTGCAGAATCATCTCTTTGGAAAGATCTATTTCCAAAGAAATTTTCTGTCTGCTTCCTTCCTGTCACCACCCCCACTTTTTCCCCCCCTTAATTTGTTTCATTTATTTAATAGAAGGTAGTGTGGCTCAGAAGATAGAAAGCTGACCCTGAAACCAGAAAGGCCTATGTTTAAGTTCTGTCACTGGCACTACTGTCTATGTAACACTGGGCATATCAAGGAACCTCTGAGTACTCTAAGTCTATGAATTAATAACTACCACATATATACATATATATATATATGTATATGTATATATATATACATATATATGTATATATATATATAGTACTTGCTGTGTCAGGTGCTATGCTAATTGCTTTATGATTATTAACTTGAATCCTTACAACAACCATGGCAGGTAGGTGCTGTTATTATCTTTATTTTTATTTTATGACTAAGGAAACTGAGGCAAACAGATTAAGTGAGTTGCCCAGTGTCAAAAAAAAATAGTAAAAGTCTAAGGGCGCATTTGAATTCAGGTCTTCTTGACTTTTCTAGAAGTTCCTTATACCAGTAAAATCACAGATCCAGTCCTGTTCTTAATTAAGGAAAGACAAAGAAAATGAATGGGGTCAATGAATAACTATTGTAATTCACAATATATTTCTGTCATAAAGGAGTAACTTATCTTTAGTGGTAGCAGAAAACTTATGAGCACTCCCAAGTCTTAGGTTTGTAGTAAAAATGGCAATTTTGTATTATTCTGTCATGGGTGTTTTTTTTTTCTTTTTCAAGGGCAATTGGGGTTAAGTGACTTGCCCAAGTGACCAAAGCCCAAAGGCAATTGGGGGTTAAGTGACTTGCTCAAGGTCACACGGCTAGTTTTTTATGTTAATTGTCTGAGGCTGAATTTGAGCTCAGGTACTCCTGACTCGAGGGCCAGTGCTCTATTCACTGAGCCACTAGCTACCCTTGATGGGTGCTTTTCAAGCATAAGTTGCAGTTTTTCTTTTTTCTTTCCCCAATAAATAGTGTAGCTCTCTCCATCTCCCCTCCCGAATATCTCCTCTGCTTTAGAGCTGAGTCACGTTTTTATTTGCATAAAACTTTCCCATTCCCCTTTAAACCTCTGAAGCAAAAATGGAGGATAAGAAAGTACAGTTTTAAACTGAAGCAGTTCACAAGGCATTTGATGCAATGGATCCCATTTCAGCTTCTACCTCTGTCCAACTCACCCATATGAAAGAACTAAGCTTCCCACAGAGAACTAAGCATGTACATTGGGTGGCAAAAATTCAATTTAAGTCTGACCAGGTATAGGATTATTGGCACTCATCCCAGGGCCAGTGATTGACTTTTAACCCCCTCAAAGCCTCTGGATTTTGTCAACGAAAGCTACTAGATGATATTTTAACTTCCTTAAACTCCACCTTTGGATGCCACAGTACTGTTTAGAAAAATGACCTTGAACAATCACAAGCATATAAAAACCCCAGTTTGATTCTTGGAGGAGAAGGTACACACTGAATATGAGATTGGAATATATTCCTGTAGAAATGGGTGGTAAGACAGGACTCCTGTCAGGTAGGAGCTCTCATCAAATCCAACCACAATTTCCTGGGGTGAGGGTAATGGGGGGGGGAAAGGGGGGGCATTATTATTGCTTTGGAAATCAGCTAGAAATGTCTTTATTTTCCTATTCATCTTGCTATGTGTATCACCCTAACTGAAAATTAGCATAAGTTAGTCATAATCAAACTTGGCATCTTGAATAATTTTCAAGTTTGAAGACCTTTTGTTTGTCCTTCTGCTGAATTCCTGCCTCACTTTGTAAGACCAGAAGTCTTGATTTTTCTCCATAGGCTAATAAATTTTTTTTAATGTCAAAAAACTGGAAAGGGAAGAAAAAACTATATAACTTTCAAATTTAAATGTGGAAGATTTTAATTACTTTTGGATCCCAATTAGTGCAAATAATGAATCCCCTGAAATGGTTGCATATATTTTAATTGACACTATTCAAAATTATTATGTAAAATATCATAATTGGTTTCAGTCCAGTGGAAATATGTTATATGAATTCAAATAATTTCAGAGGTAGTCATTATTTGGACTAATCAGAACCTAAATGAAAGCTTTATTTTCCATTTTTTATATATCAGGTTTGGGGACACTTTAGCATGATTCTTTTTCTCCTCTCCCTCCCCTGCCCATATGTGTGTATGTGTGTGTGTGCGTGTGTGTGTGTGTATACACATGTATGTATATTTGCAGTCCAATATGTGTGTGTGTGTATGTGTGTGTATTTGCAATCTGTCTGGTCTCCTTTATCCTTCTGAAATCAGCATGCAGAGTTGCTGTACAGGAATGTAAACTTGTAGAAAATAGCTGACCTTTCTCTCTCTCTCTCTCTCTCTCTCTCTCTCTCTCTCTCTCTCTCTCTCTCTCTTTCTCTCTCTGCAGGAGAGCCAGCTGTATCATGATTTAACTTTAAAGGAATGCCAGTTCAAACACTGACAATGAAACTTCACCATCTCTTTTTTTTTTAATTTTCTAGTTCACAACTTCTATCCAAAACCCCATTTATTTGGAATGAATAAACAAAAAGAGAGAAAACTAGAATCTACTAGTATGTCTATAAGTTAGATTTTCAAGAGATAACTATAAAATGGTTCAGATATGTGTAATGAAATAATGTCCCTCCCAATATGAACATTTTAAAAGGATTTCTATTAAGAAGTTGTGTTGTTCAGTTTGTGAATTGGGAAATCAGCTTGTCATATAAGTCTTATAACAGTAGGCCTTAATTTAGAAGTAGCCTCCAAATAGCTAGAATACAGCACAAAGGGAATAAATACTTTGTAATAAAGATTGAAACATACAGCAAAGCTAAAGAAACACAAAAAAACGGAGCAGCTCTCAGGGTGATTCATAGGACTATTGCTCACAGTCTACTTGGACTTCTTTTTCTCTTGTATCCTTTTGAAAATGGCACTGACATTACCCATCTAGGAAGCAGGTCTATGCCTGCTTCAAGAAGTCATAGAAAAAAATAGGGATGGGCGGAGTCAAGATGGCGGCATAGAAGCAACAAGGTTCAGCAGCTCCCACATAGCCACCTCAAATACCCATAAAATATGACTCTAAAAAAATTTTAGGGCTCCAAAACTCACAAAAATACAGAAAAACACATCTCCCACTGAAGACAGTTCAGCACGAAGGGGTGATCGTAGCACGCTGGGGGTAGACACCAGCCCAGCCTGAAACTGCAGCTTGACCCCAGGGTGGCCAGGATGAGCCCCAGCTGGAGCCATCAGAAGAATGGATCAGCAGCAGCTGTGGTAGTTTCCAGAATTATCAAGCCATAAGAAACAAGGACAAAGTGAAAGGTCAGTGGAACTCAGCAAAATTTGGGGGAGAAAAGCAGTCTGGCCAAACTGCCTCCAGGGCAAGGAAATAGCAGAAGTGGTGGCTCTGCAGCTGCCTCCCTGTAGCTGCTTCAAAGCTCCCAGCCTGCAGGGGGAACCAAGTGATTGTTCAAAGGCTAAGTGCTCTTGCATTTAGCAGCCTGGATCCAGATGGTGGTCTTGGGTGGTGGTCCTGCAGTGCGTTTTCAATGAGCCAAAGCTGGTGGGGGCTGCAAAAAAACAGCAGCCTCCCAATAGCTCCAGCAGCTGCAAAAACCCCAGTAATTAGGGACAGAACTTTCCCCTCTGGAAGCAGAGTTCCACAGAGCTAAAAAAATCAATTAATTAACCAGCAACATGAGGAGGCAAAGGAAGCAAAGAAAGAACAGCAACCGAACTTTAGATGCCTTCTTTGGAGACAAAAAGGATCAAAACATGGAACAGGAGGAAGACAACACAGTCAGAACTCCCACTTCAAAAGCTTCCAAGAAACATGAAGACTTCCTACAAGCCACAGAGCAGCTTAAGAAGGATTTTGAAAACCAAATAAGAGAAGTGGAGGAAAAATTGGGAAGAGAAATGAGAATGATGCAAGAAAATCATGAAGAGAGTAAAAAACCTGACTGAAGAAAATAACACCTTGAAAAATAGATTAATTCAAATGGCAAAAGAGGCCCAAAAAGCCAACGAGGAGAAGAAGGCTTTCAAATGTTGAATTTGCTAGATGAAAAAAGAATCTCAAAAGCTTTCTGAAGAGAATAATTCCTTC
>JAQQSU010010844.1:0-12322 GCA_028627135.1 Pseudochirops cupreus | reverse complement strand
TTTCTAACAACATGTCTTCCATCTAGTGCTTATATTGGGAAGCTGATTTTGAACCCAAATGCAGGACTTTACAGTGGCTGTACTTATTTCATTGCATCTTACTGGAATTGATCCCAATGTTTTACTAATTTAAGATCTTTGGGGATAGTGACTGTTACATAGGGTGCTATATATCTTCCCTAGCTTTGAGTAATCTCCCAATTTCATAAGCAGATCACCTGTAACTTTTCCCCACTGTCCCTGATTTTTAAAATGTTAAAGTAATGGCTAAGGACAAATCCTTTGCTTTCCAATCCCTTTCTGGCTTGGGATTTAGCCATTAATGACAACTTTAAATGTAGTCATCGAGCCTGTGTTTAATCAATGTAATTGTATTTTCTCACGTCTCCATTTTTTTTTAAACAGATGATGCAGTGAATAGAATTCTGGGCCTAGAGAGTTGAAAGGACCAGAGTTGAAATCTGACTTCAAATACTTACTAGATGTGTGACTTTGGACAAGTTACAACTTCTATCTGCCTCAGTTCCCTCATCTATCTATCTATAATAATGGCACGTAGCTCCTAGGGTTATTGTGAGGATGAAATGAGATAACATTTGTTAAGTGTTTTGCAAAGCTTTAAACAGTATATAAATGATGGCTATCTTTAAATGATAGTAATTCTAAATTTTGAAGATGAACAGAAGGAAAATGGTAGTTGTATAGCAAAGGATAAAAGAGAATATGAGAAATGGATAACAAAAAGGGTACTTGGGGAGAGGAGGAGGACAAATGTCCCATTTTTTTATGTAAAAGATAAAGTACTTAAATTATCCACAATGTGTGATTCCTGACAAAATTTTAAAATGCATAATTAATGAGGTGGTCAGCCAGAAGAAGGCATTCCAAAATAACAATTTTTGGCAAAACAAACAAACAAACAAACAAACTGGTAAATCAGCAGAAAACTAGAGGAGTAATTTGCCAAAATTTTTATTGAAGTACTTGATGGAGAATTTCATATAATTCCTGTTGCAGCAGCAGCAGCACTAGTAGTTGGCATTTAAATAAAGCTTGAAGGTAGTAGTATATTACTGATGTATAATGCCTTAGTCATTTAATTTTTTAAATATTTATTTAGTCTAATCTAAATATTATTTATTACTAAAGTCAATGTGCTGTCCATACATATGCTAGAAAACCTCTCTAATGTTTCACTAAATTCTAGAATGAATTATGAATATGGATGAACCAAAAGGGAGATATAACTTCTTTTACTTATTTTCAGCTTAGTACCTCTTTTTAGAAAACATATAAAATAATCCTTTAGCTTGTCATTTTAAAATAAATATTCAACTTTTGTGTGATATGTTCTTAGGTAAAACTATTCCTAAAGATTGTTAACTTGTTGGAAGGTTTGCTTTGGGCTTAATCTAGGCTGGGATAAGCTCTACTAACTCTTTCATCACATGTTTTCAGCTCTTATAAAATGACTTTTTTTCTTACTCAAAAGTCTCACTGTTCATGTGGAGACTCTTTATATTTATGCTACAATGAAAGAGATTAGTTATATTTAAGAACTTTCACCTCCTTTAATAATCTCATTATTCACTATAATTTTGTAGAGCCATGAAATATTTTATCAGTGATCTTTAATGGGTAATTTTTGCAGGATAAACAAAATCACATTTTTTATGCCTCATCATGCCTTGGAGATAATTCTGGATACTTGATAGTTATGCCAGCAGAGGGCAAGCTCTGGCATGTTCTACCACCCTGAAAAAGACTTCCACTATGGTTCTCACAGTAGCTTTTGTTTCCCTAGATCTGAGTATCATCCTGATTAAGCATCTTCTCATCATCAATAGACTGGCCACTTTGGTGTGAATTCCTTGGCTACAGCAGCAGTTCTCAACCTGTGGGTCGTTACCCCTTTGGGGGTCAAACAACCCTTTTACAGGGGTCACGGGGGTTGCCTAAGACCATCAGAAAACACATATTTCTGATGGAGAAAACACATATTTCTGATGGTCTTAGGAACCGAGACACTGCTCCTCTATCTGTCTCCCGACAGGTCCGCCCACATGCAGATATACAGCATTAGGAAGGTTGAGAACCACTGGGCTACAGGAAATTATGAAACAAAGATAAACAGACGAAATGACCCTGCTCTTTTATCTTCAGCAATGGTATAGTGGTAGGAAAGAGGGCAGAAGGTGCTAAGCCTCTCATAATTTTGAGGCCATTTATAAATGTATACTGGTAGGAACTAAAACAGCCACAACAATGTTAAGATTGATATGACTCTAAAATTTGTATAATCATGCCCTTAAAGTTCATTTAAATAATACTCTTCCTATTGGTGCATAAGGATTACTCAATATTCTATACCATGATGATGCATTAAGGTAGGGAGAGCTTAGGAAAAGAGACATCCTGGACTTTTGGTTTCTAGCTTTGGGAGATGATACACCTGGTTCAAGATACTCTTCATGGAAAAGTGCCTGAAGGGATAGAACAAAACTAGAAATAAGAAGCTGATATGTAGAGGAGCTGACACTCATTTCCCTATATCCAGTTTCTTAAACTAGAGACTTCAATCATTTGTTGAAAACTGAGAGTTTGTCTTAGTTAAGCTATCTCACTCCCAACCAGAAAACTCACTCACTCTATGCATGTTCTGGTATGTTTTTAGCTGTAAAAAGTTTTCTGATTTCTCTTTGGTTTTAGCTCAGATAAACAGACTTATTTGCTATTGGTTACACAGTCTTTGTGTAACATTTTGTGGGAAAAGAGTCAAACACTGAATATACAGGGTGTCCCAAAAGTCTTAGTGGATTTTCAAGGTATTAAATCTTAAAACTCCACTGAGATTTTGACACTTTATATATCTTGGGGCACTACTTCTTCACTAAAGATTAGTTTGCAGGAGTTCAACTGGAAAATAAAAATTAATTCCCCTAGTCTAATAATATATGGAAGGAGACAGATACATATCATTCTACCCCAATACTCCCTCTCTCTGTGGAAAGCAGAATTCTCAACTTTGCATCATCAACCTTCTTCTGTTTCCCCCCCTAGCAGGAATCTAATTCTTCTTTGGAGAGGAGTGGATAGAGAAGACTTTAGAGACATGTATTCATGCTTCCCTAAGAACCACGTCTTGGTAGACATATGTGGACACACATAACCCATACGGACAAGACACACAGATACTCACATCTTATATTTGCAAAGTGCTTTTCATATTAACTGGAATACTAAGGACATTATTATCCAGTAACCAATGCATTTTAGTGGATAAATTGAGTCACATAAATTTTGATATTCTTGCTAGTGGATTTGGTTTTATTGCTTTTCCCATGAGAAATTGTGTCATATAATAAAATGGTACTCCTAGGATCTGCAAAAATTCCTCCCTCAAAGCAATTGCATCTTATGGGACAACATCTGTGACAGAAGATGAAGTAGAGAAGGTCTATGAAGAAAAGAATCAGAAACTATGTATTAAACCAGCAAACGTTTTGCTATTCAATAATTTCACTGCCAAAATTGGCAAGTGGGAGGACCAAAAAAAAGTTTATTGAAAAATATGAATAAGGAATAAGGAATGAGAAATTTCAAAGATGTGTAATGTGCCTATAGATTCACATCTATTTATCATGAATCCTTTCATTGAAAAAAGAGGTAAGAAGTGGTGAACACAGAAAGTACCAAGTAACATAATAAAAAGTGAAAGTATATTTTTGAATATAACTCATTAGTGATGTAGGAGTCACTTAAGAATATGCATACAATCAGACTACTTTATTAGAAAAAAATTAAAATTAATTTAAATCAACACTAAAAATTATGATTGAGAAAAATATATACCAAGTAATTCAAATAGTTTCATCCTAACTTTAAAACCAATGAAAAATGTAATGGAAAAAAGATAATGATGCTGGTTATACCAATTTCATATGAAAGTTTAACTAATATAAATAAATTATGAAAAGGAAAAAAACAATTAAATACTTTAAAAAACATTTTCTTCAAGAAACACTTGAATGGAATGGCCAAGACTGGTTCACAAGATAAAGTCAATTGTTAAATCTGATGTAGAATACTTGTGTGAGATTATGAAGAGTAATGTATCGTCAGTCAAAAAAAAATGGAGAGATGATAGAGGTTGCAATTTGGCAGAGAAGGCAGGGAAGACAGGATGGAAATGTATCACTTTTATGTGTTGAAGGATGTGCCTTGGCAAGAAGAGTGATCTTTTCTTTCTTTTTTAAATTAACTTTTGTTCATATTTAGTTTACATCATTCATTTCTACAAGATGTTGAGTTACAAATTTTCACCCCATCTTTCCCCTACCCACAACCCCAAAACAGCAATCCTACTGTATAGCCCCTTCCCAATCAGCTCTCTCCTATATCCTCCCCCATCACCTCTCTGACTTTCCTGTAGGGCAGGATGGACCTCCCTACCCCAGTACCTGTATATTTCCTTCCTTCCTGTTCCACTCCCCTATTGTTATATTCTCTACTTTGTCCCTGTCCCTTTACAAAAGTGTATTATTATTATTATTATTATTATTATTATTATTATTATTATAATTATTATATTTTTAAGCACTTGATTTTAAAACTTTAAATTCTAGATTCATTCCCTTCCTCTCTCACAACTCACCTTTACTGGGAAGATAAGTAATTCAATATAGGCTGTGCATGTGTAGTTAAGCAAACATTTCCATAGTGGATATATTGTGAAAGACTGACTATATTTCCCTCCATCCTATCCCTCCTCCCCACTTGTTCCACTCTCTACTTTGTCCCTGTCCCTTTACAAAAGGGTGAGCTTCTAACAACTGTCTCCCCCAACCTCCCCTCCCATCCATCATTCCCCCTCTCATCCCCGCCCCCCCTATTCTCCTGTAGGGCGAGATACCCAATTTAGAGTGTATGTTATTCCCTCCCCAAGCCAAATTAAATGAGAGTAAAATTGACCCACTCCCTTTTGCCTTTCTGTTCTTCCCCTCCATTGTAGCAGTTATACCTTGCCTCTTCCATATGAGACAATTAACCCCATTCTATCTCTCCCTGTTTCCTCTCATTATATTCCTCTCCCACCTCACAATTTCACCTTTTAAATATCATCCCTTTCGATTCAATTGATCCTGTGCCCTCTGTCCGTACATATCTGGACACACACACACACACACACACATACATACATACATATACATATATATATATATATAGACACACACACACACTCACATATGTATTCATACACATATATACCCTCCTATATAGACATATGTGTATGTATACATACATACATATGTATATATACATATATACATTTGTATTCCTTTCAAGTATCCTCATATTGAGAAAAGTTTCCTAAGTTACAATCATCATTTTTCCATGTAGGCATGTAAATAGTTCAATTTTGATAAGTTTCTTATGATTTCATTTCCCTGTTTACCTTCTCATGCTTCTTGTATTTGAATGTCAAACTTTTTATTCAGCTCTGGTTTTTTAGCCAAGAATGCTTCAAAGTCCTCCACCTCATTGAATGACCACATTTCCCCCTGAAACATTATACTCAATTTTGCTGGGTAGATTATTCTTGGTTTTATGCTAGCTCCCTTGATCTCCACAATATCATATTCCAGGCCCTTCGATCCCTTAATGTAGAAGCTACTAGATCCTGGGTTATCCTGATTGCATTTCCACAGTATTCAAATTGTTTCTTCTTAGCAGATTGTAATATTTTATCCTTGATCTGGGATCTCCAGAACCTGGCTATGACATTCCTTGGAGTTTTCTTTTTGGGATCTTTGTCAAGAGGTGATCAATGAATTCTTTCAAGTTCTATTTTGCCTTCTGGTTCTAAAGTATCAGGGCAATTTTCCTTGAGAATTTCTTGAAGGATGATTTCTAGGTTCTTTTTTTGATCACACCTTTCAGGTAGTCCAATAAATTTTAAAATGGTCTCTCCTGGATCTATTTTCCAGGTTAGTTGTTTTTTTCAAGGAGATATTTCACATTGCCTTCTATTTTTTTTCATTTTTTTGAATCTGTTTAATAGTATCTTGATTTCTCATAAAGTCATTTTCTTCCATTTGCTCCACTCTAATTCTGAAGAAATTATTCTCTTCAGGGAGCTTTTGAGATTCTTTTTCCAAGTGGTAAATTTGGCTTTTTAAGGCATTCTTATCCTCGTTGGCTTTTTGGGCCTCTTTTGACATTTCAGCCAATATATTTTTTAAGGTGTTATTTTCTTCAGTCAGGTCGTTGACTCTCTTTTCATCGTTTTCTTGTATAATTCTCATTTCTCTTCCCAATTTTTCCTCCACTTCTCGTATTTGGTTTTCAAAATCCTTCTTAAGCTCCTCTATGGTTTGTGAGCTGTTTACATTTTTTCTTGGCGGCTTTTGTGCAGGATTTCTGACTGCATGGTCTCCCTCCCATTCCATGCTTTGATCCTTTTTGTCCCCAAAAAAGGAATCTAAAGTTGGATTGCTAGACTTGCTTTGCTTCCTTCCTTGCTCATGTTGCCAGTCAATTACTTGACTTTTGGGCTCAGTAGAACTCTGCTTTCAGAGGGGAGAGCTTTGTCCCAAATTGCTGGGGTTTTCACAGCTGCCACAGCTATTAGGAGGCTGCCATCTCTGCAGCCCCCACCTACTTTGGCTCACTGGTCACACACCTCAGGACCACTACCCAAGACTGCGATCCAGATGCAGGCAGATTAAGGTAAGAACATTTAGCCTCTGAATAGTCACTTGACCCCCCTGTAATCTGCAGGCTGGGAGCTCTGAAGCAACCATGTGGAGGTGGCTGGAGAGCTGCCACTTCTGCCTCTTGGGGCAGATGACTGGACCCCCTCCTCCATCCTGCCCAAATTTAGGCAAGTTCCACTGACCTTTCACTTTGTCTTTGGCATTTATGGGTTGATAATTCTGGAAACTGCCACAGCTGCTGGTGATCCACTGTCCTGAATGCTCCTTCTGTGGCTTGTTCTGGCAACCCTTGGGCTAAAACCGCAGGTTCATGTGCGGCTGGTCTCGGCTCCCAGTATGCTGTGATAAACCCTTCCTGTCTGCCTGCCAGGCTGCCTTCAGTGGGAGATTTGTTTCTCTGTCACTTTGTGGGTTCTGGAGCCATAAATTTGTTTAGAGTCATATTTTATAGGCATTTGAGGTTGTTATGGGTGGAACGACAGAGTTTCCTGCTTCTACCCTGCCATCTTGACTCCGCCCCCCCCATCTTTTCTTTTTTTTAAGAAAAATACTTACTTTTAGTTTACAACATTCAGTTCCACAGACTTTTGAGTTCCAAGTCCCACCCCTTCTCCTCTCCCCATCACACTAAACCCAAGGCAACATGTGATCTGAAATAGGTGTGACAAATACCTTCACATTAAACATTAGTCAAGTTGTAAAGAAGGATTAGAACCAATGGAATGAACAACAAGAAAGAAGGAACAAAACCAAACAAAAAAGACAGAAAACAAGTAGTTTGGTTCAATCTGCATTCAGACTCTGTGATTCTTTCTCTGGATGTGGATAATCTTTTCCATCATGAATCCTTTGGAGTTGTCTTGTAACCTTGCATTGCTGGGAGGAGCCCAGTCTATCAAAGTCAGTCATCACAAATACAATGTGAAAAAAATAGAAAAGGGATTTTCCTGTGAATAGACTGTCTTTTTTTTCCCAGTAAAATATTTTCTTAGGTTTTTAGCTGAGAGGGTAGAGGAAAGAAGAGGGATAGAAATTTTTAAGAGGAATAAAAAGGTTAAAAAGAACCATTGTAGTGAGTGGAATAGTAAGACAGCTAGGTGGCACAGTGGAATAGGGTGCTGGGCATGCATTCAGGAAGACTTGTGTTCAAGACAACTTATTCAGCCTGTTTCCCTCAATTTCCTCTTCTGTGAAATGGAGATAATAATAGTACCTACCTCCCAGGGTTGTTGTGAGGATAAAATAATATAATTGTAAAGTGCTTTGCAACTCTTAAGGCATTATTAAAACATTATCTATATTTTCATATCTATTATTAATTTTATTATTTTCTTATCACATCCTAATGGATGATGTGGCACACTCCATTGTGATCGGTTCATGGTCTTGACTATGATATGTGATTGGATAGGCAACCTATATAGCATTGTAGAAGACTAGTGAGTAGTCCAAAATATTAGTGCATCCAACTTGATTCAAGGTAACCTATTGAAATTCATAGAAAATCTAACCTTGCATAAGACTCTTAGAAACAGAAAGGTGGAATGGGCAATTAATCTAATTTATACCAACATAATCATATTGTATGACAATCTTTTCATTTTGTAAGGTTTCATATACTTCAAACGCTTCCACTTCAACAATCTTGCCTCAAGTCATTCTGTAGCCCTGCTACCCCTCTCAACTTTCCCCAAACATTCCTCTCTGGAAATAGTTTTCTGTAAAAACACACTCCTAGTTCCTGGTGGAGTAAAACTACATAGCTTTGGAACTTCAGGTCTGGGAATGAACAAAGTTGGATTTTGAGTGAATGCATGAAATACCTAGTTAGTCCAGAACAAAATGCTTCATATCCAATAAAATCATCTACCTCCACCATCTTGCTCTCTGCCTTACTCCACTGTTCTTCCCTTCTTGCTCTAAAGACAACAATTAAATTAATGTTGCTTCTAGAAGATAGTATGCCAGTCACTAGCCTATTGGTTTTCCTAGCATCTCCAATACCAAAACTGATACTTTGGTTATCATTCTGCTATATATGTTGCCCTCCCCAGTGGAACTGAAATTCCTCAAGGCAAGTATTTTCTCCCTTTTTTGTATTTGTATTTCCATAAACTTATTACACTGACTGGTATGTGATAAATGTCTAATAAATTATTTTTTTATTCCTTCTGTTCCTTCTTTTCATCTCTCCTTCCATTTTCCCTCTTTTTCTTCCCTCTCTTTTTCTCTCCTTCCCTTTATTCCTCTGTCTTTCCTTTGTCTTCCCCTCCTTCTCTTCCTTTCTTCTTTCTTTCCTTCCATTATACAAATTGTGGTATAATTGACAAAGTAAAGGGCTTTTAATTAGATGTCTTGAATTCAAGTTGAGGCCACACCACTTTCTACATAAGCCTTGCATAACTCCCTTAACTTCCCAGTGCCTCAGCTTCCTCATTTATAAAATGAATGGGTTGGAGTAGATCATCTCTTTGGCTCTTTTTCTGGACCTAAATGCTCTAAGCCTTTGAAAGTTAGATACAGAGATCTTCTATGACTTGTCCAAGGCCACACAGTTAGATGGCAGAGCTGAGATCCCAGTTCCTTAGTCGAGTGTTTTTCCACTAAAGCATGAGTCTTAATCTGTCAGTAAACTGCTTTGTAAACTGCCTAGATGAACATGATTACATAATACCCTCATTTCCTCCCACTTGGTCCCATTCCACTTTTACCATGAAAATTGGTCTTTAGGAGAAAACTCCTTAAGGAGCCTGGTTCAGATTTCCTTGGCCATTTCTATGTTCTTTCCAAGGCAGGAAGCACTATCACATTAACTGTAATGTGATTTTTATATCTTACTCTCTAATTATCTCATGGTAAGATCTTCATGATCACAATATTTATGTGAGTTGAATTACAAAAAGAAACATGATTCTCTGCTGAAATGCCTCTTTTGGTTTATATGTGGAAGAAAAAAAAACTGACACTCAGCCAGCAACGTATTATTAAAATGACAAACCCAGCCAAGATCTGCAGGACTTGAGAAATTATTTGATTAGCCACTGCATTGTAAAACATATTTCTAGCCAGTCCTCTAAAGCCTATGAAGGCTGCCAGATTCAAGTCCCTATGGCTCATGCTATAAGTCTTCCTCAAGTCCTTTGGGCCACTCGGGACCAAGAGATACCATTTTCCTGTCATTGTCCCTTCACATATTTAGTCTGCAAAGCTCTGTTTGTTATTTCATTCTGTTCTATGTCTCCCTTAGGAACTTCTTTATTTTAATATAAATAGAGCGCTTCATCGGGTAATGGCACCGAACCATGGAAGGTACAACGCTCAATATTCCTGGGGACAGTGCATAAAGATGAATTTCAAAAGAGGTCAAAAAGCAAAAGGTTCATCATACAAAGGTGCAAATGAAGTAGCGTCCAAGGTCACACAAATTTCATATCTGTTAAATCAAAAATGAATCAAGAGTTAATATGTGGGGTCACAACATTTCATTTTTTGTGCCATTTACCAATCTTAAAAAAAAACTAAGAAATTTAGGAGATCTGAGAGTTATTATGCATATTCATAAAAATCAGGTAGTTTCTTTTGTTTTACTTAGGATGAGTTGTAGTTGATTATTTTTCTTTTTGTTGAAGTGTCCTTATAATTTAATCTATTAGCATCCTTGTGCTATTTCCTGGGCCTTTCTTCCCTCCCTCCCTCTCACCGCCCTTTCCTTTCTCTTTGATTCCTTTTTGTTCCTTCCTCCTTCCCTCATTTTCTTCTTCCTTTCCTTCTTTCCATCTCTCCATTTCTCTTTTCACTAACTAATAAAATTATACTCAACATTATCTTTAAAAAAAATATATGTTTGACAGTTATTTTCCATTGATTAAATAGTATTTACTAAATATCTAGCATGTGCCAGAAACTGTGTTAAACAGTAAGGACACACACACACAAAAAAACAAACAAACAAAAAAAAAACACAGATCCCCTCTCAAGAAACTCATGGACAAATTTCATACTAGTTCTATGTAAATCAACATTAAATATTTCTAAAAACCATCCATTCCTCACCCCCACCCTCTGCATAATACACAAAAAGTAAATATTCATTACCTTTTTGACTATAACCATATTCTGTTTTATTTTATTTTTCTTGATTCATTTCATTTTATATTACTAATATTTATCAAATACCCTCTATCTACAAGCCTCCTAACAAATTAAAAGAAATAAAACTCACAATGTAATTATTCTATTTGAAAGCAAAAGCAAAATCCTGTATCCATAGTACATCCCCAACTCCTTTATTTATTTTTCATTAGCAGAAATCCATTTTTCCTTCCATCTCCCAACCCACTGGAAAAAAAAAAGAGAAAAGAAAAATAAATTAATTGTAACAAACATACAATGCCAAACAAAATAAATTCTCTCACTGACCATATTATGTCTAATTGTGTTCCTTAAACCTATCCTTTCTTTCCTAGGTGATGGGTGGTATGTTGCATTCTCTGTCTTCTGGAATCATGAATGGTCATTGTATTGATCATAGTACTACAGTTTTCAAAATTGTTTGTTTTACAGTGTTGTTGCTATTATATAAATTGATCTCTTGACTCTGTTCATTTCATTCTTTGTCAGTTTACAAAAGCCTTCATAACCATTGTTTTATAATATTGAGGGTAGAGCATAGATTGTTCTTCTGGCTCTGCTTATGATACTCTGTGTCTGTTCATTTAAGTCTTTCTATATCTTTTTGAAATAATTTATTTCCTAATTTATTATAAGATAGTAATACTATATCACATATATCTACTTCAATTTCTTCACCTCTTTCTCAATAGATGGATAACATCTTAAAAGCAAGGGTCTTGTTTTGTTTTGTTTTGTTGTTTGGCCACTAACAAAGGAGTTGTCAAATATGATATTACATGAATATTAAATAAATATTTTTGCACGTGAAGGACCTTTTTCTCTTTCTTTGATGTCTTTGGCCTATATTCCTAGCAGTGGTTCAGCTAGATCAAAAGGCATACAGTAGTTTTTCAGCGTTTTCTTTTTTTTTAAATATACTTGTCAATAACGTTCTGGAATGGTTACATCCATTCACAGACGGCCAATAGCACATGCATGTCTTATTTTCCCATAACACCTACCCTTACAAGATTTATCACTTTCTCCAATATTGTGACTATAAGATAGAATGAAAGAATTTCTTTACTTGACATTTTGCTAATTAGTAGTGTTTTTGAATCATTGTTTGTTTGTTTGTTTGTTTGTTCTTCCATATGGCTATAAATTAAACTGGGTTTCTTCTCTGGAGAACTGCCTATTCAAAACCTTCCAAGAGTTGGGAAACCTGAAGCCTCAAGGTCATACATGGCATTCTAGGTCCTGAAGTGCAGCCCTTAAATTTAATCCAAACTTCACTGAACAAATCCCCTTAATAAAAGGATTTGTCCTATAAAACTTGGACTCAGTCAAAAGGCCATACCTGAGGACCTAGAAAGCAACTTGTGACATCAAGACCATATGTCTCCTGCCCCTGTGACAATTCACCAATTGAAAAATGGCTCATGTAAGATGGTGGCATAGGAGCAGCAAGAAATCGCAGCTCTGACACAGTC
>JAQQSU010010843.1:0-12323 GCA_028627135.1 Pseudochirops cupreus | reverse complement strand
CTATGTATCTATTCTCTTTCTGTCTCTTTTTCTTTTCTTTCCCCATTAGAAGATGAGCTCTTTAGGAACAAGACCTTTTTTCTTTTTACATTTTTATTCAGATTGATTAGCAATTTCTTTGATTTTGTTTTCTATTAACTTCTTGGTGTTATCTTCTTTGTAGCTAAATTTTATGGCATTTTGCTTGATGAATATACCTAAATAATTTTATTCCTTTATCATGTTTTAAAATTTCAAAGCCACCTTCAAATAAAGGCCATAGAATAGTACAAAACTCAGATTAAGTATAGTGGACATTGCTAATTCCAATATACTAAAGTTAAATTGAATGTCCTTTCTATTAAAAAATAATGGGCTACAAAACTGAAAAGTGACATGTACTCTCATATACATTTACTATATTAGGCAATTTTGCTCATCTTTTTAAAAATGTTAATGCTTTATGAGCTTTGTTTATGAGGGTTTTTATGAATAGTAATGGATGTGTCTAAAATAGATCAATGTACATATTTTTAAACAATATGTATGGGTGTTAGCAATTAAAACAGTTTAGGCTAAAGTCTTTGCAGGTGAGAAAGATTAGTGATAAATTTATTAATTTGGATCATATTTGGACTTCTATTTATAATTTTTTGATTTTAATAATTTGTTCAGTATTACTAAGCTATTACTGTCATTGTTGAATAAATGAAAATTTGCATGGATTATATAACTATGTGTGAACTTATACTTTGTGTACTTTGGATTTGTATACTTTGGGTAAAGGCAGAGTCATAATTTCACCAAGTTCTTAAAATTATAATAATAATATTTATCTTTTAGATAGCACTTTATGTCTTACAAAGCACTTTATAAATATCTCATGTTTATCCTCACAATAACTGTTGAGGCAGATCATATTACTATTGTCTCTTTACAGATAAGGAAAATGAGGCTGAGGTTAAGTGACTTGTCTAGGTTCATATGGTTAGGAAGCACCTGAGGATAGGTTTTTTAATAAGTTCTTTCTGACTCCAGTTCTAGTACTCTGTATACTGTGCAATCTAAAAATGATATAATGGAGTAGAAAAGTCATGAGACCCATAATCCAGTCCCAACTGTACCACAATTCTCTGTGTCACTTTGGGTGGGTCATATACCTTCTCTGGTGCTCAGTTGCCTACTTTGTAAAAGATGGAGGTTGGATTAGATGATCTCTAAGGTCCTTTCCAGCTCTAATATTCTATATTTCTAAGGCTCAAGGTCTGACAAGATAACAAATGATTATTCTTCACTTAGAGCTTTAAACAGGGCCCTGATGAATTTGCTAATGGTTGCTACCTATTTACAGACATTAAACAAAATTAGGTCTTTAGCCATAATGTGTGTCTATTTAGGTGACTTAATTATTTTATATCAGTGTCATCTCATTCCCTCTAATTTACCAGTCAGGTTAAAAAAAACCCCACAGATTAAATTTATGTGCTGAATCTTAAAGTATAGTTTCATAACTCATGCTATTATTTATAATCTTGTCTTAAAACTTTGCAATGAATCTAAATTCAATTCAGTTTTACTAGAGATTTTCTCCTTTTTTCAATAAAAATTCAGTTCACATAGGCAAAATTGCACCTTACATCATATAGTCTCATCTTCTTGAGCTCATACTTAGGTTATAGATTGACAGAATCTCAGAGTTAAAAGAGTCCTTTGAAGACATCAAGTCCAAACTATATTCAGAAAAGAATCTTTACTACACTGTAATTAACAAACTATGATCTACATCCTAAGGTAGCCCATTTTGGACACCTCTAATGTTATGAACTCCTCTCGTCCCCCTTGCATTACAGCAAAACTTGTATCTTTGTAGTTTCCACCCATGGTTCCTAGTTCTATCTTCTGAAAATAAGTAGACCAAGGATAGTCTTTCTTCCAGATAGACAACATTTCAAATACCTGAAATTGTCTATTATATTTTTGTTATCTTCCCCTCTAAGTATCCCCATTTCCTTCAAATAATTCTCATATGAGTCCCTTTACCATCACAATTGCTCTTCTCTGGATTTCAGATTAACAATGATTTTCCTTTAAAGGTCATTCTGGTACTATATGCAAGCATTTATAAACAATTTGTTAGACAGAATTGTGATTAGTCGTGGTAGGAACAGAGATCCGTGGGGCATTGTATAAGAACACTTCAGTTTGTAAACAGTTCTGCAGAAGGTCTAGAGTAGATTCTGTATGGGAGGCTACTATTGTGGAAAGATGCAGGGAGAGGACAAAAGACACTAAATAGATATCATACATTTCAAATTCTTCAATATCATTGGATCTCTAGTGACTAAAAGGGGGTTGAAAATTTGGTTAGGCCTTACCAAAGGCCTAGTCATTGGGAAACAAGAATGTATATATAAAGACACATATATGTGTGCATTATGCATGTATGTATGTATGTATGTGCACACATATACACACTATTCTATGGATCTTTATGTTTGATGAGACTCTGAGAATAGTCAGGACACTCCAACATTTGTGTATAAAAGACAAGGAGTAATCTGAAACATCTCATTTTCAAGATTGTTGTTCATATTGTTAAACTCTTGTTTAACTATTGCTTTCTGACGGTTTAACCAGTGAGGTATGATGGCTATAAGGCAACACAGAGGTAAGACATAAACTCTTAGATAACATCTTTCAAAGAAGGATGCTAAAAAACATGTGCGTATTATCACCTCTTAAAGCAGAGAGAAATAGTTGAGGTTAAAACAGTTTAAAGAAAGCTTGACAGGATAGATAACTAAACAAAGTCATATAAAGGGTATTCAAAGATGAAAATGGAAAGAAGTCTGCAAACAGGAGAAAAATGGAAAATATTTGCAAAAGTCATTACAATAAAATGATTTATTCATCAAGGATACCGTCACACGTTGTCATCATAAAAATCATAGTCCTTGTGAGTACTTTATAGAGGATGTATAAATGTCATGAAAGAGAAAAATATAAGCTATATTTGATCAAATAAAGTTGAT
Source organism: Pseudochirops cupreus (assembly GCA_028627135.1). Taxonomy (NCBI): domain Eukaryota; kingdom Metazoa; phylum Chordata; class Mammalia; order Diprotodontia; family Pseudocheiridae; genus Pseudochirops; species Pseudochirops cupreus. The sequence continues at coordinate 9,312 of JAQQSU010010843.1, read as the reverse complement.
CTGTTCTAGAAGTAACACAGTTGTGAAGGCACTAAGTGACCCATTTATGAGGTTGCTAAAGGAAAAGAAGATACTAAAGATATTAAAGGACAACTACATGGTGTAGTGCAGTGATTCTCAACATGTGTGTCGCGACCCCTTTGGATGTTGAATGACCCTTTCACAGGGGTCACAGGGGGCACTTAAGACCATCGGAAAACACATATTTCCAATGGTCTTAGGAACCAAGACTATATCCATCTCCAGGCGGGTCTGCCCACATGCAGATATGCCCACATACAAGTTTTAAAGGGTGACGGCATTAGGAAGGTTGAGAACCATTGGTGTAGTGGATAGAGGGCTGAGCTTGGAGTCAGGAGGAGGCATCTTCATGAACTCAAACCTGGCCTCAGTCATGTGCTAGCTGTACGACCCTGGACCATTTACTTAACCCTGTTTGTCTCAGTTTCCCATCTGTAACATAAACTGGAGAAGACAATGGTAAACCACTTCATTATCTTTCCCAAGATAACCCCAAATGGGGTCACAAAGAATCAGAAACGACTGAATGAAAACAACAATGATAAAAATAAAGGGATCACAAAACTCTTTGCCCTTGTTGACAGCAAAAAAATAAAAGGTGGCAGAATATTAACAACTACTGAAATTTTAAATATCTACTCTCCAATCTATAGAAAATCTTTGAGTCATCTGTACTTGAATTGAGGATGTTGTTAATGAGTCATCTTCCTTATACATGGGTGAGAAGTAAGCTTCTTACAATCTTTACTCTCTCAAAATTGAATGTTAAGACAGAGATTACAAGATGGTTTTGTGCTTACCGTTTGTTTATGATACTACAGTATTGCAAAAGAGCCTCAACTCAAAAAAGCTACTTTACAAGCTCTTTTACAATAAGGTATCTCTGTTATATCAAAGTCATTCAGAATTTGAAAATATTGGACAAGGAAAAGCTCTGTTCAATTACCCTTTTGACCATTAATAGAGGTCAGGAGAGGCAAACAAAATGGTTAACAAAAACATTCATCACAGCAATAGGGAAGGAGCAATTTAGAATCAAAGTGAAGGGGGAATTCTTTGTGGATGGTGAAGTTCTCCAAGTGCTTCTGTTTATAGATGCAATTATGTCAATTACTTCAAATGTGGCACCTTTGGGGAACTTCTGGAGAGGGTCTTAATTACCTAAAGGAATTTGGTCTTTCTGTCCACACAAGAAAGATCAAATGCCTGAAATATGTCTAATGCTAAGATTTTGCCACAAATTTTAATGTAAGTATATCTTTAATAGGCAACACAGACAGGCAGTAAGCCAGGACAGGAGTTGAAAAGAATAAGGAAAATTCATATCTTTTTCTTTTTCTTTTTTTTGATGAAGTGCTTTTAGGAAATTGAAAACTTCTTTTACTATTAATAAGGTTCCATGAAAAAACACTCATTTTTTTCAATACAAATATTTTAATGACTTTGTAATGTGGCAATAAAATATGGAAAAAAGTCCCTCTGAAGAACTAATACTGGCTACCATATACTTTCCTTCTATAGCTTTGCTTCATGGAAATGAAATGTTCCTCCCAAGATAAGCTGGTTACTTGAAATCTCACCAACATTCTAACTCAGCCTTGTAAACTAGACTCCTTTCTACTTGCCTCAGCCTCTTCTCCTCTTTGATTAGATGGATAGAAGGTAGAGCACTAAACTCCTGCCAAATTTTTCTTTTTTAAAAATTTTAAATTAATTCATTTATTTTTAGTTTTCACCATTTATTTCCATAAGATTTTCTTTTAATTTTTCTCCCCCTCTCTCATCGTCACCCTTCCCAAGATGGCATGCAATCTGATATAGACTCTGCATATACATTCATATTAAACATATTTCACATTAGTCATGTTGTAAAGAATCAGAACCAATGGGAGGAACCACAAGAAAGAAGACACAAAAGAAAACAAAAAAGAGCAAATAGTATGCATCCATCTGCATTCAGACTCCATAGTTCTTTCTCCAGATGTGGATAGCATTTTACATCATGAGTCTTTTGGAGTTGTCTTAGAACCCTGCATTCCTGAGAAGAGCTAAGTCTATCAAAGTTAGTCATTGAACAATGTTGCTGTTGCTGTGTACAGTGTTCTCCTGGTTCTTCTCACTTCACTCACTCACATCAGTTCATGTAAGTCTTTCCAGATTTTTCTGAAGTCCGCTTGCTTATCATTTCTTATAGAACAATAGCATTCCATGGCATTCATATACCACAACTTGTCTAGCCATTCCCTCAATTTCCAATTCTTGGCAACAAAAAAAAATAAGAGCTGCCATAAGTGTTTTTGTACACGTGGATCCTTTCCCCATTTTTATGATCTCTTTGGGATACAGACCTAGAAGTTATATTACTGGGTCAAATAGTATGCACCGTTTTAAAGCCATTTGGACATACTTCCAAATTGCTCTCCAGAATGGTTGGATCAGTTCAAAACTCTGCCAACAATGCATAAGCGTTCTAATTTTCCCACATCTCCAAATTTTATCATTTTCCTCTTTTTTTCATGTTAGCCAATCTGACAGGTGTGATGTGGTACCTCAGAGTTGCTTTGATTTACATTTCTCTAATCAATAGTGATTTAGAGCATTTTTTCATATGACTATAGAAAGCTTTAATTTGTTCATTTGAAAACTGCCTGTTAATATCGTTTGACCATTTATCAAATGGGGAATGACTTGTATTCTTGTAAATTTGACTCAGTTCTCCACATATTTTAGAAATGAAGTCTTTATCAGAGACCCTGGCTATAAAAATTGTTTCCCAGCTTTCTGCTTCCCTTCTAAACTTGGTTAAATTGTCTTTGCACCAATGATAATAATAATAATAATAATAATAATAATAATAATAATAATGATAATAATAATTTAACGTAATCACCATTTTGAATTTCATTATGTACTCTCTCTCTTTTGTTTGGTCATACATTCTTCCCTTCTCTAAAAATATGACAAGTAAACTATTCCTTGATCTCCTAGTTTGCTTATACTATCAGCCTTTATACCTAAATCGAGCACCCATTTTGACTTTATTTTGGTTTATGGTATAAGACGTTGGTGTATGCCTAGTATCTGCCATAGTGTTTTCCAGTTTTCCCAAACGTTTTTGTTTAAAAGTGTGTTCTTATCCCAAAAGCTGGAGTTTTGGGTTTTATCCAGCAGTAGATTACTATAGTCATTGATTATTGTGTCTTGTGTACTTAACCTGTTCCAATGATTACTTCATTGTCTATGGTACCTTTTAGCAGGATGTGATTTCTTTCCCTCTTAAGTAGTTCTATTTTTGCTTTTGCTTTGTCTGAGATCCACATTGCTATCCCTGCCTTTTTTTAAACTTCATCTGAGGCATAGTATATTCTACTCCAGCCTTTTACCTTTACCCTATATGTATGACTCTGCTTCAAATATGTTTCTTGTAAACAAAATATTGTAAGATTATGGTTTTTAATCCATTCTGCTATTCACTTCTGTTTTATAGGAGAGTTTATCCCATTCACATTCTTGTGCTGGGGGACTGGCACCTGATCAGTGGCTTTCTGTGCTAGGGCCTCAGGTGCTGGCAGCTAGAGGCTGTAGGTATCTGGCAGCTTAACTGGTGGTGAGCTGGGGTCTGCAATATTGAAGCTTTTGGGGAGGGGGTAATCTGACCCTTGGAGGATGCTGGCTCACCTGGGCTGCTCTGAAGCACAGGGAGACTTGTCTGCTAGTCTACTGGTTCCCCTGCTTGTGCCAAAGCACATGGGGGAGATGTCCTGGATTTAGCACTTGCCTGCTCCACCACCCTGGGGCTCAGGATCTTCCACTGGTTTGTTAAGGTGAAGCTTGTGGCCGACTTGCTGGAAAGACTCTGATCCTGAACTGCTCCCCTGCAATTAGAGTGAGAAGGACCTTTCTGCTTTATCCTCCCAGGTTCCTGGACTAAATGCTGTTGCATTCCATCTTTATGCTGGCTCAGATGTTTCAGGATTTTTCTTGGGGTGGTATTTTCTGGGTTTTTAGAGGTCAGTAAGGGAGAGTAAGAGTTACATACTACTTACTCCATCATCCTGCCTTCTGGAAGTCCAAAATTCTATTTTATAAAGGGCAGAATTTGGATTTTCCAACATTTTCCTCTGTGTAGACTTCTTTCCATTTTCGTCTTTGAATACTGTTTGGATTACTACTTTGTTGGCCATCTTGCCAACTTCAATTTGAAGTTCTGTTTGTTTTCATCTCCTTGGAACAAGATGTCCCCATGCTGGGCCTTGATGCCCCCCCCCTTTTTTTAGCTTCCTTTTGTGTGTCATCTTCCCCCATTGGATAAAATCCTTCCAGGCAGAGACTATCTTTCTTTTTGTTTTTCCAGTGGCTAGCACAATGCCTGGCACAGAATAGGTTCTTAATAAATTATTATTCAATTGAATTTATTTTAAGAAAACAATGGAAAGGAATGCAGTGGGTTCAAGCTGGATACTATGGCACGTAACCAGTGAAGAACTTGTGGAAGAAGGAGTAAAGATCATCATCTAGGAATCACATGATGGGAAGAAAAGACGAGCTAACTGGTTATATGTCAAGTGATGGATGTCTGATGGACAGCAAGAGTGTAGCATTTGTACCTTTGAGATCTAGGGAGAAAATAGAGGAGGCAGTCAGCACACTGGGCTGATGTCTTGCAGTGAATTTTTGGGAGGATACAAAGAAGAGCTGCACAGAATGAGCAGGCATAGTTTGGCCGTGGTCATGAGAGGGATCTGCCAAATATATGTGGGTACTTCTGTTATTGATTGTATATAGCTTTCTCTTTATACTCACAATACATCTTTCCATTTCCTTCTGAAAAACATAAAATTTTGATTCCTTTGAGTTTGTGACTTCCAGATATCACAAGGTGAATATTCCATGGTTTGACAAGGAGAAACTTGTTATCATAGAAATAGTTCAGACTTATACTTAAAAGAGGTCTCAAAAGTCTTAAAGTTCAATTCATGCCTGAATAGAAATATGCTATCTGATATTCCCAACCAAAGCTCATTCAGCTTGAACACCTCTGTGACATCCACTACCTCCAAAGAGTGTCTGTTTTAATTTTTTACAACTCTAATTTTTAGAAATTTTTGACTTATTCTCATCCTCATTTTGCCTTTCTAAAGTTTCCACATATTGCTTATAGTTTTATACCTTGGGGATAGAGAAAATATAATCCATTTTGAATATGACAGCCCTCTCCTCCATTCTGAGATCCAGCCAAAATGACTTTCTTTGTTTTTCACAAACACAACTGTCCTTCTCTCTCCATGCCTTCATAGTTGCTTTTCTGCTCTGCCTCCTCCCAATTTTGACTGCCCTATCTCTGGAAAGCATTCCCTCCTCATCTCTACCTCTTAGGCTGCCTCTTCCTTCAATATAAAACTCAGGACCACATTTTACATATAGCCGTTGCTAATTTTCTCAACTGTTAAAACCTTCCCTTTCAAGCTTCCTTCCATTTGACTACTTTTTGTTTATTCTAATTTACTCTTTTAAACTTATTGTGTATTTGCCTGTGTATGTTGGTATTTCCCCATCAGAATGAATGTTTCTTTTAACATGATTGCTTCATTTTTTGTATTTGTGTGAAAGACTGCCAGACCCCTTATAAGTACTCAGTAAATTCATGTCGTTTCATTGATATGTGCAACATCTTCTACCTTCATTTTTAAAAAAAGCAAAAAAAACCCCTATCATTTGATAAATGAAATTAATATTATTTCAGAAAATGTTGCCCACACTTGAGAGGACATGGCAAATATATTTTTTGTTTTTCTTGCTTATGCATATTCCTAAAAGGACTGTTCTTTTTTTTTTTTTAATTTGAGGATAGGGATGATTGACAGGAAAGGGGGTACCAAGAAAAAAAAGAGTGACTGAAGAATTTTTAGAAATTCACAGAAGAGTAGGAAGTTCAGAAAGAAACATATACCGGTGGAATAGTACGGAAACTAAGCAATTGAATTTGTTATATGCTTTACAAACATGTTGTACATAATAAAAATTAGTGATTACACATTTAATCCTCTTTTGCTGTTCTATTTCATATATACATATAAATGTTTTTAGTGCTTGTTAATTTCAGAATTTAAAAAGCAATCAACAAACCAAGCTAAACAAAACAATACCTCATATTTTGATTTCAGCTGACTCTGAGTTCCTGTCATTAAGCGATAAAATATTTGACTTTCTACAAAGACACTAGGATTTTATAATTCTTGAAAGAACTACAGCCACATATTTTTGCATTCTGATAGTTGTGTTTGTAACAGAGGATTTTTACTCAAGCCAAAAAATTATTACCTTTTAGAAAAAAATAGGAAGAGTCCCATGATTTCACGTCTTTGTAAGGGCTCTTAGCTGTTAGGGGTGCTAGCTATATTAAGTACAACACAAGACTCCAACATAAATCATATCAGTTGAACAAGCATTTATCAAGCGCCTTTCACATGCCAGGTACTATTCTAAATTCTTGGGATTTTAGAAAAAGGCAAAAGACAGTCCTTACTCTCAAGGAGTTCACATTCTAAGGGGAGAGAGACATCATGCAAACAGGTATATACCAACAAGATATGTTCATACAGGATAAAATGGCGATTATGTCAGAAGCAAGAAAGAATCTGGGATTTTATCTGAGACTTGAAGATTGGTGGCAGATAAAAAGAAGTAAAGAATTCAGGTGTGAGATACAGCCACTGAAAATACTGAGTTGTCAGTAATATAAATGAGTCACTTTTTCAAGATTACTTCTAATTTTGGTTTGTGTTCTGATTGATTTTATTTTGTTGCTTTATATTTCTTTGATCACTGAGTCCAAGGGATAGGATTAGGAACTTTCTGTTTGATGCACTTGAAATAGACGCTATGAGACAGAAATCTGCTAAACAGAGCAGGGAAGAAAGTAGTGAGAAAGGTTAATTTTTTCAACTTTAGGGTCAAATGAGTTTGATAGTAACTTTATTTTACATTCACTTCATTCTGTTTTTACTCAAACATTTTTACTGTACTCTAATAGAAAACTAGCTCTAGATAGGCAGACCAGGAAACAAGGTCAAACATTTTCTATCTTTCCCATAGATAACTCTGTATTTAGTAACAAAATCTGTTGCTGAGCATTATTTTAAGAAGCAAAGGTTCCTAAGGGAAATTAGAATTCCATTGTCCTCAATAGTTGCCCACTGCAACCCTCCACAACCCTTCACAAGCTTTACTTTATTCAAGATTGTTCAACTTTTAGGTCTTAAAATAGGTTTTGGCTAAACCAGCTGTTCAAGAAACTGTGAAGGGGGAAAATAAAGCAAGCTTGGGAAAGCACAAGTCCTGCCTTAGATTTTTGCATAGTTGCTATACTAATCAATATCAGGGTAATTAAAATCACCCATGATTAATGGGTTGGCATTTTTATGGGGTTTTGTTGTCTGGCAAAGCATTTCATGATCTACTGTGTCTAACTGCCCAGCAGGAGCAGACCCCAAATCACTGTACTACCTTTTGTCTTAAATTTCTATCTGAACTCATCCTATATACTCAACTGGAATTCATTCTTTAGTCATTCATTTGAAAGTTCTTCCCTTTTATGCTTAATTAAGAACATTTTTTTCCTTTCAAAGATAATAACTAGAGCTCAGGCATAACTAATTCCACCTACTTTATAGGTCCATTCATTTAGATCATCTTTGTTCTATAAATAGTCCCCTGGGACTATTACTGACAGGCCAGATATGTGCTATCTCTGAACTTAAGTTTGTACATGTGTACATTAATTCTCTCTGGAAACTAGAAAACTCAATGCCATTCATCTTTAGATGTCAAAAGTCTTTAGATGTCAAGTCCATTGCACTAGAAAGAAAGTACACCTGTAGCCTGGAGCTTGCCAATAACCAGGGAAGTTGAAAATTTTAAGCTTTACTTTTCAGAAAAAAATCTCTTATTGGGATAGCATGAAAATGCATTTGTATCTATTAATTAGTTAGAGGTGGTTAAATGATAGAAGTTAACCATTCTTAGGTACAAGGTACTTTGGTTTTTATTAAATTCCAAAAATCCTAAACACTTCCCAACCACACATACACACACACACACACACACACACACACACACACACACACACACACACACACCTATCACTATATATTTGGTTAGTGAGGGAACTGGAGAAAACACTGTAGAAGATTATATTCATGGAACTGAAAAAGATTTACCTGAAGAAGAGAGTTTGAATATACTAGCTGTCTTCAAGTATTGATTGGATTGGATTGTGGAAAAAGGACCAAATTTTTTCTCATTGGCTCCACCTGTCTTAACAGTTAAAATGGGGGAAATGGGAGATTTGGCTAGATATAGGTTTGATATAAGGAGAAAAAAAAACTCCATAACAATTAGACCTGTCCAGAAGTAGAATGGAATGCCTTGAGAAGGCATGGATTTTCTAAGTAGAGCACATAAGTAAAAGTTGAATGATAATGCTCCAAGTAAATTGTTTGAGGGATTCTAGTTCAGTTATATGTAAGCCTAGCCCTAAAAGCTCTGGGATATCCCATTTAGTTCTTAGATTCTAAGAAGAAAAATTAAGTCATTTAGTGGAATTCTAAAACTCGTTGAAGGCTGTTACGGTAACAATGATGGTAGAATACTTGAGAACTTTTAATAGTAATAAAATTTGAAAATCCATTTGTATTGCTAAACTAAGAGGTACTTACCACCTAGTTTCAAATTAAGCCTCTGTTAAAGAAACAAAAAGTATGAACCCCTGTGTAACGATACTGGGATTTGAAGATCTTCCACGCCCCTTGAGCTTGCTGATGTAGCAGGAAGGGGTGGAGCAAGAGAACGCCAGAACCAAGCTAGTCTCCGTGCGGTGCGGACTGGAAGCGGCGTCAGAGGCAGTAGTTGCGGTTGCGAACTCCTTTTGCTTTGAGCCTGGCAGAATCTCTGCTAAGGGCTCCTGCTGAGGACTGCCTGGGGCAGGAACTGCCAGGGGCCGGAGCTGCTGGGACCAAGCTGCCTGGACGCTGAGCAGTTGCGTGCGTGAGGAGAGGAGGATCTTTGCATGAGGTAGCCTGTCCTGTTTGAAAGCTTGAGGATGTGGGTGTTTACTACTTTGACCACATGTGCTAACTTCATCACTACTGGGTTGGCTTTGACTTTCTGGTTTTGGGACTCAGTTTTCTGGTATTTAAATGAATGCACTATCTATATTTCTTATGTAGAGAGCCTGTTCCATTTTGTGATTAATAACTATATCAGCATATTTATAGTTACTGTAGGCATTGT
>JAQQSU010010842.1:0-12323 GCA_028627135.1 Pseudochirops cupreus | reverse complement strand
AAATCTCTGTGGGGCTCTGCTTCCTGAAGGGAAAGCTCTGTCCCAAATCACTGGGGTCCTCCCAGCTGCCGTAGCTCTCAGGAAGATGCTGGGACTCTTCCTAATTACTTCTGGTTGACTGGATAATGAAGACTCCAAGACCGAGGCCAAGACGGCAATCCGGATTTAAAAATCCAATATAACAAAAGATAATAATGGATTAGATATTTTAAAAACCCCTCTATTTGTGGCTTATAAGAAAAAACACCTAAAAAGCAAAGACTAACAAAGTTTACTACCTATCAATGGAATGCAAAAGCAGGTGATATAATTATAATAATCAGAAAGAGTAAAGGTAAAATTCAGAATATAAACTGAGATAAAAATTACATTATACATAAGAAACCATAGACAAGAGACCAATAGTAATATTAAACATATGCTCCAAAAGGCACATCTAAATTCATAAAGGAGAAATTGTCTCAATTGCAAAAAGGCATATAGAGTGAAACAATAACAGTAGATGATGTTAATGTTCCTCTCTTTGTGTTAGAGAAACCTAATAGAAAGATAAACAAAAGGAGAAACAGAGAATCAAATTGTTCTAGAAATCAGATCTAAAAGACTCAGGGTACCTTGAATGGAAATATGTATATTTCTTATAATTTCTCTATGTCACTCTAATGTCACTTTACAAAACCCAATCACAGATAAGGACACAGAGGACTTGCAAATAAAAGTTAAAAAAGGGAAAAAATATTAAACACATGCTTTATAGATAACACAATAAAAGAGTAATCAATTAATGGAACAGAAAAAATATAGACCTAAATGGAGACTTAATAATGTAAGTCAAAGAATGAACCATTAAAACAACTAATAAACATATGAAAGACAATGATAATGTCATATCAAAATGTTTGGGATTAGCTCAAACAGTTCTCAGAGGATAACTTACATCCCTAAAGATAAAATAACAAAATAAAGTCAAAAAAGTGCACATGAAGGGAGAGCTGAACTTTCAGACCTCAAATTGCACTATAAAACAGCAGTTATGGAAGTCATTTGGCACTAGTTAGAAAATATAAAAAATAAATCAGTGGACTAGACTAGACAAGTAAGAATTAGAAATAAATTATATATTCAACAACTCAGTGTTGAATAAACTTGAAAATGTAAAGTACCTAAGAAAGAATTCACCATTTAATAAGAATGATGGGAAAAACTGGAAAGGAGACAGTAGAAAGTAGGGTTTAGACACATCTTATACCATATTTCACAATAAATTAAAAACAGATCCATAAACTTAACATTAAAGCTGATACCATAAAAATATAAAAGAGAAGCAGATCATATACCTTTCACAGCTATGGGTAGGGGATGAAGTCTCTTTTTAAAATTTTTTATAATTAAATTATTTATTTTTAGTTTTCAACATTCACTTCATGAGTTTTAAATTTTCTCCCCCTTCCCACTTCCCTGTCCAAGACAGCTTGCAATCTGATATGGACTCTACACATACACTTCTATTAAACACATTTTCACAATAGTCATGTTTCATAGAAAAATTATAATGAATGGGAAAAACTATAAGAAAAAACAAAATAAAACAAAACAAAAAAGAAAATGGTCTGCATTGTTCTGCATTCTGACCCCATAGTTCTTTCTTGGGATGAGGCTATCATTTTTCATCATGTGTCCTTTGGAATTGTTTTAGGGCCTTGCATTGCTGAGAAGGGCTAAGTCTATCAAAATCTGTCTTCATACACTGTGGCTGTTACTGTGTACAATGTTCTCTTGGTTCTGCTCCCCTCATTCAGCATCAGTTCATATAAGTTTTTCCAGGTCTCTCTGAAGTCTACTTGTTCACATTTTTTTTTTTTGCTTTTTGGAGGGCAATTGGGGTTAAGTGACTTGCCCAAGGTCACATGGCTAGTAAGTGTTAAGTGTCTTGGGCTGAATTTGAACTCAGGTCCTCCTGACTCCAAGGCTGGTGCTCTATTCACTGCACCACCTAGCCAGTTCATAATTTCTTATAGCACAATAATATTCCTTACATTCATATGCCACAACTTGTTTAGCTATTCCCCAATTGATGGGAATATAAAGGATGAATTCTTAACCAAAGAGGGGAGAAAAGCAGTTACAAAAGATAAAATAAATATTTTTGATTACATGAAACTGAAAAGATTTGCACAAGTAAAACTAATGCATCTAAGATAAGAAAGGAAGTGGTCAACAGTGAAAACAAAATTGAATCAAGTATCTCTGATAAGAACTTGATATCCAAATATATAGATAATTAGCATAAGAACAAGTCATTTCCCAATAGCAAAGTGCTTGAAGAATAGAGAAAAACAATTCTCAGAAAATTTCAAACTACCGTATAAAATCATATGAAAGAATATTCCAAATCGCTAATAAAACAATGCGAGTCAAAATAACACAAAATTTTAATTCATGTCTAGCAAACCAGTCAATATTACAAAATACAGTAATAGTATTTACAGGGTTGTAGAAAGACAGGTTCACTATTGTATTGCTGGCGGAGCTCTGAACATTCTGCAGAGCAATTTGTAGTTAGGCAAATAAAGTGACAAAAATGCCCATACTTTTTGACTCAGAGATTGCAACTGCTAGGCATATACCCTAAGGATGTTACTGACAAAAAGAGAGGTTTCCTATTCACCAAAATATTTATAACAGTATTTTTTGTGCATGGTTTCAAAGAAATAGAAACAAAGGAGATGCTCATAGATTGAGGAATGGCTAAACAAATTGTGGTATGACTGTAATGGAATACTACTCTGCTTTAAGAAATCACAAACCTGATGAACTCTCTACAAGAATAGAGAGACTATCAAGAACTGATGAAAAGTGAAGCAGGTAGATCCAGGAAAATATACACAATCACTAAAAATATCTAAATGGAAAGAACCACCACCACAAAACAATCTAAATCAAATGTTACGAGCATAAAAATAACAATCCTAAAAAAGAGACGTGAGAAGATACTCCCTCCCACTCTTTTGCAGAGGTTGGGGCACATGACTGTGGAACATTATATAGGATGTCAAAATTTTTTCAATGTGTTGATTGGTTTTGCTTATTTTTTTCTCTTTCTTTCAAAAAAAAAATCCTTGCTAATAGTCATGGCTCTCTGGAAGGAGACTGCATAGAGTCCTAAGCCTGGAGTCAGAAAGTTCTGAAATCAAATCCTACCTCACAAACTTATTAGTTATATGACCTTGGGCAAATCACTTAACACCTCTATTTGCCTCAGTTCCTCGTCTATAAAATGGTAATAATAACAGCATCAACCTTCCAGGGTTATTTGTGAGGATTATGATAAGATTGTAGGTAATAAAGTGAAAGTGAATGACAAGGCCCCCAACTTCCACATAGGCACTCAATGTACAACATGGGTCTTGGGTACGGAATCACTTTTACATAACTCCCCCAGAGACTGAATACAACATTAAGGACTCCCCAGGGCCCATGAACAAATAAAAAAAACATAAAGCACTCCAATAACCAGTCCATTAACACTACTCTGAACTGAAGGGAACCAGACTTGGGCTTACTGATGATATAGCATTCTAGTAAGTGCCTCTTTCCTGTGGAATTAATCACTCCATAGGTATTTATTTAGCACCTACTGTGTCCCAGGCACTAAGGAAGGCAGAAGTACCACCCTGTGGTTCAGAATCCTCCCCCACTCACATCCAAGGTTAACCATGCTTTGGAGCTTGCTAAACAAGCACATCTCTTCTCATTGGACTTAAATTAACAAAGTAACCCATGGGCTTTGTTCTCCAAGTAGGACACTACCCAAGGAAGCATGTGGATTGTTCTCTTCTTTCTCCAAGTAGCATTCTGCATCAGGCAATCATCTCTCTCTAGAATTCTATAGTTATAGGAACACAAACTCAGGGTTACGTACAAGTTCCAAAGCTGTGGCTGCCCAGCACATCTCCCTTCTCTGACTGAAAGGCTCCATTTTAGGATCTTATTGCCTGTGGAATACAACCCCTGCTCTACAGAGGAGGCTGGAGTTCCCTGTGCTACCCTTGGAAGTCTGATGAAAGCATATACCCCCTACAATGAGCTCCCAAGTCATCCTTAAGGTTACTGAAGAAATCTTTTTCCATTCCTCTTGCTGCACAATGGAAAAAGAGAAGAGGAGAGAGACATAGAGCCTGTGACCAGTGTGCTTTTATTGCCCATGAAGAGGGTCTACAGTCCCAGTTAGCCAATTACGAAAAGTTCCCTATGTTCTTTCAACTGGCCTCCAAACAATGACTCATTCGTTCTATGATCTCAGCAGATTGACTGGGGAAATTCTTAACTTGATCCAGCACTTCCTTCATTCCCACCCTCAAACACCCACAAGAAACTCTTCAGCTCTCCAGAGACATAACATTCTGCAAAGGCTGTTATAGAAATGTAAGGAGGCAGGGGAAGGAAGGAGAGAGAAGGTAGAAATGTAAACCACTGCTACTGGTTAATCCTGAGGTAAAAGTAAAGAAAGGAAAATTCGTTCTAAAATAACCTGTGTTGCCAAGTGTATAAGGCAAGCTACAAGATTGCCCAATACTTCATACTGCTTCATTTCTCCATGGAATATCTAGTATGGAATACTAATAATGGATGGTACTGATTTAACGGGGCGACTAGGTGTCACAGTCAATAAAGTGCCAGGCCTGACATTAGGAGGACCTGAATTGAAATCCGGCCTCAGACACTGGCTAGCTGTGTAACCCTGGGCAAACCACTTCACCCTGCTTGCCTCAGTTTCCTCATCTGTAAAATGAGCTGAAGAAGGAAATGGTAAACCACCCCAGTATCTTCACCAAGAACACCCCAAAATGGGGTCTTGGAGTGTTGGACATGACTGAAATGACTCAACAACAAATTGTTTCATGGGGGATTTCCACATGGAGCAGATTTTTTTGAAATGTAACAGTACTTTTTTGTAATATATTGACATTTTTACTGGCTGAAAACACACATGCTGTGCACGGCTCCTAGAATTACAGGATGCATACTTGTAATAGCAAAAAAGCAATTTAGATAATTAAGACTCCTAAATTAAATTGGGCAACTATAAGAATTGCTACAAAGCTACGGATAGAACATGGCTCTCAAGACCTCCCCAAGTATTCAATATGAGATTTCTGCCAATGAAAACACATTTTGAAAAACAGAATAAAGGACAACTTCTTTTGAATTGCCTTAATACAGAAACTCATCCCAGAAAGAAATATCACTAGCCTTACTCGGACCCTGGAAGGTCAACAAAAGTGTGACCAATTCTTAATAAGAATAATTAGAATGTTGGGATTCTTTTTTTTCCTATTTGTATTCTCAGGGCCTGGCTTATTATTTGACACTTATTAAATGCTTTTTGAATGCTATTTATGAATTAATTAGTAACAACAAGAGTAATATTTCAATCCTTCAGGATTCTGTTATTTCCTCAATTTGAACATACCATTCACTGACAAAGACGAATTCCTCTACAATCTTAGGAGATGATCTTTGCGAGTTGTAAAAAAAAAATCCCTCATTTCCACAATCCTCCCAAAATTTAGGCTAGTCTACAAAAAACAGACCTACAATCTGTCACTGTCCATATGGTTGGCCTTTACAGAATTCTCATGCTCTATTAGGATAGCCTTCCAGAACTCAGAGTCTTCTTCATGTCAAGAAGTGGATGTCACAGTAGAGGAACAAACATAATAATGGGTAAGAAGTGACTGAGTCCTGCTCTGCGAATGGCGGTAGTGGTAGAATATCTGCAGCACCAACCAAGGCTTCCAGTACACTGTACATTCCTTAAGGACTGAGACCATGTTTCTAATATCCTTGCTTTATTCTTCCTTCCCCCCCCCCCAAGTCCTAGTATGGGGCTGTACATACAATAGGAGCTCAATAAATGTTGGCAAAATGAATCCGTGTTACCCTTCTTCCTAGTTCAGTCTGCTCTTCATTTGCTTCCTCATCCTGATTCCTCTAATGTAATAAGGCAGGCTTGAATAACATTGAGGAGTACATGAGGGGAGACAGGCAGCAGAGGCTAGCAGAAAGATCACTCATCTTGGAGTAAGGGGACTGTGGTGGCAGAGTCTTATTCTGATAGGTCAGTGCTGCATGCCCTTGACCAGAATCAACTTCTAAGGGTCCAAGTTTCTTCTTCTGTCAAATCATATTGCACATGCCCTGCCCACCTCCCAGAGCTGTTCTAAGGCAAACAGCAGATGGAGCTGTGTGGGGGGCAGCGTATTAGCCCCACCTGGCACTAATATAGTGCTTTTGAAAAATGTGTAAAATACTTTACCAACACAATCTTCTTGGGGCCTCATAGCAACTCTGTGAGGTAGGTGCTAGAGGTGTTCTTGTCTTCACTTTACAAATGGGGAAACTGAGATTTTACTATTGTGACATGACTTGGCCACAGCTCAGTCAGTAGAAGAGGCATGCTTTAAGAACAGCACTCTCTCCTGGCTCTTTCTACTGCCATACTGCTTCTTCCAGGAGTAGTATTGGTCACACTGTGGGGAATAAATCAGTTCTTTGCTCTTCAAGTAGCCGTGACTGTTGGGTGAATGAAATTCCCAACACAGAATCACAAAGTTATGAGAGTTTCTTCTCCTTCTGTCACTGGACCATGGCAGCACAAGAGGCAAGGCAAGGACTTTCAATATCTTCTCCTCTTCTTGTTCCTATCCCTCTATTAGTGTGTGTGAGTGGGTGGGAGGGACCAGCTAATTTCTATGTCCCAGGCATGGTATCTAATGCCTTTCACTCACCTACAGAGAGATGCTCTACCTCATTCCTGCTCTCCCACTGGGGAAAATCAACTCAGAGGCCCTCAATAATAACAACCAATATTAACAGAGCACTTTAAGGTCTGCAAAGTATTTTACATATATTATCTAATTTGAGTCTCAACAACGCTGGGAGGTAGATTATTCTCATTATTACCCCATTTTCCAAGTGAGGAAATGGAAGCTGAGAGAGGTTAACTGATTTGTCCAAGGTTATGCAGCCAATCAGGCCCAAGTGGGAGCAACCTGAAAGAGCTCCTAAGTTTCATGCTGTCACTAGTCCTGCACACATTCATCCAATCCATTCCTGCATACAAATATTTCCCAAGTATCCAAGAAGTGCATGACCCTTTGGGAGCCCCATGATGGCAAGGCAACAAAGAGATCAATGAGATGTATAGTACAAAGTCCCTTCCTTAAAAGAGATCACTGCCTAGTAAAGGGATTAAACAGAGAAATGGCTACCTGTAACCCAAGACAAAATCTGCTAAGTGCCACAAGAGAGGTACAAATCAAGTGCTACAAGAGGTCAGAGGAAGCAGGAATTACACAGGATTACTTTATGCTTATAAGGTGTGCCATGTTAAAGGAGTCACTCCTGTTATTTACTAGAATAATCCAATAAAAACAAAAATTTAAGCTGGGTGTCCATTAAGGCAAGGATTTTTAACCTGGGGTTCATGGATTTATTTTTGTTTGCTTCTTTTTAATGTCGATAACTGTATTTCAATATGATAGGTTTCCTTTTATTATCCCTTGTGTTTTATTTTATGCATTTAAAAACATGCTTCTCAGAAGGGGTCCCCAGGCTTAGCCAGACTCCTGGAGAGTTTCATGACACTGCATTAAAATTCTTCTTTCCTCCAAAGTCAGAGCCAATTAACTCAGGAACACAAAGGAAGATAAAGGCAGAACAAGAATAAAAGTAAATTTCTTTAAATGGGCTAAATATACCTATAAGGGAGGAAAAGGCACTTTTTCCTAAAAGGCAAGTATATCAACTACACTTTTCAACTGAGATATCTCTTACACTCTAGGTGTCAGTCTGGAATATAATTATGGAACACCATTCCTCTGATGAATATAAACGTGCAAGTATTATGGCAATTATTGTATTATATGATGTGCATAAAACAGTTTAACATTTTAAATCACATTTGACTTACAAGGAAGGTGTTTAGTTCCAGAATACTCAGATAAAGATTTCACATTTATTAGGTCCATCACTCCTGTACTATGCCCTCTCAACATGGCTTCCAGTTCCTATTATGGAGTTATGCTGATAAGTAAGAGCTCACTCAACGTATCTGGCCTGTCCCAGAAATGCTAATAGGCCATCTTTTTGTCATGCTGCACAAGGGTCCAACTCTTTCCTCTCTGCCCGGCCCCTTCCCCTTTCCACTTCTGCTTCTGAGAATCCCTGGCATGGGTGTATCATGATTGCCCTATGGCTCTACTTACCATCTCTGTGGCTTCACCTTTCCATGGTAACGTTCTACATTATTGATAATATGAGAAAGGTACATCAAAACAACTCTGAAGTGTCACCTTGCACCCACTAAATTGGCAAAGAAAGGACTTTGCAATGTTGGAAGGGTTGGGGAAAACCAGGCACACTAAAGAACGGTTGGTGGATCTGTGAGTCAATGCAGTCATTATAGAAGTCAATTTGGAATTACCTGAATAAGAAGATTAACATGTCTATACCATTTGACCCAGAAATTCCAATGATATGCTTGATCCAGAAGAGAGCAAAAAGGAATTCAGAAAGGCAATGTTGGTACTTCCATATGAGATTTAAAATATATATTTTAAAAATTTCATATAAAATTATCTTTTCCTAGCCTTCTTTGTATTTGAAAATATTCATGTTTGTTGATGATTTTCCAGTTTATAAATAAAACATTTCCCAACAAATAAATGATTGCTTGATTTTACAAACAAGGAGGGCCTTACCAAGTCACACATGTAAGTGTTAGAGCAAGCATTTGAACCCAGGGCCTTTGACACCAAATCAAACGGTAGATATAATTTTGCATTTAATATAGATAGTTCTTCAAAAAAAGTTTATTTTCTAAGAAGAGGCACTTTTAGGGTTTCTTCCCCGCTCTCCCTCAACTTCTTTGGAGAAAGACCCAATAGGATTAGAAGTGGGCCACTGATTTCTTTTTATTAGCTGGCAGAGGAATCAGGGAAAGTTATAGGTTTATTTTGGATAAAGCTACAAAACATTGGCGAGTTTCCAATCCTTCCTCTGAACTTGCTTCATTTGTCTGCGGCTTTTTGTTCTTGGTAATTATCCAGCTTTGTGAAAAAGTAATCTGCTCTTGCTTTCCCCGTTTTTGTTGGTATGACTGCTGTTGCTCTTTCATACGCCTTCAACATTTCAACACTTTGCCTTCTGTAGGACACATACAAATGGAAGCAAGGTCTCCTAAAGCCATTGGGATAAGTCAGTGTACCAATAGTGTCCTATATTAGTACCATCAGAACTCCTTCCCATTAAGACAACCCAGAGTTCAGATTTCAAGGAGAAAAACACTCCCCAAAGAAAAGGATGTTTAAAATACAAAAGACTTTTCAAATGAATGTGTTATTAAGGCTTGCTAGTGAGACCTTAATAATAGTCTCAGTGTCACATGCTCATACACAACTGGGCTATAAATTCCTTGTCTTTCTCTTTCTCCAAGAAATCCCTGGGAAAAAAGGAATAAGCCAAGGCACAGTTGCCAATTCCATCTTCTCCAAAGGGTTTAGGGGCATGATTAAGGTGCCACATCTTCTATCTTTTGGCTTCTTCTTGGAGCCTTTCTCTCAAAGAAGCATATCTTAGCCTAGATCCATTTCTTAAACAGTGTTCCCTCATGACTAGCAAAAAAAAGATAGGTGATAAGATGACGACTGTAAATTCAGGTCATACTCATCCTTTCCAGATTAAGGAAAGATACTGTCATGTGCTGGGAATCTGGTGACTTGGAACATTCTAGCACCAGATTTGCCCCTAAGCTGTGAGACCCTAGGTAAGTCACTTCCTTCTCTCTAGGCCTACGTTTCCTCGGTTGTAAAATGTAAGAGCTAGACTAATAATTACAACTCTAATTTCTCTGGCCTTTTAAGTATAACTTGGGGCTCAAGGATATTTGCATAAGATTTCTTCATCAGTGGAAAAAAATCACTTGCATAGCATAGAGTCTGCACAAGGAGTTCATTTGGTGAAAACCTGGGAGAAGAGAAATGTTCATCCTGGCTTTCAGCTGTGAGAGAGGACATACACTTCCAGGTTCTCATCAGAAAGAGGCCCTGGAGGGAGAGAAAGGCTCCAGGAAGAAGCCAAAAGATAGAGGATGTGGCACCTTGATCATGCCCCTAAACCCAGTCTACCATGCTAGAAACATTGGGGAATTTCCCCTTGGGTGTGACTGGGTACTCTCCTTTTCTGATAGTTGAGCTGAGATATCTTGCTTTCAGCGAATGACCTTTTGTACTGTCTGGTATATTCTAATCAGTATTACTTTTCTGATTTCTGTTAGGTATCGACTTGGATAAATGGGTTTGTTTGCTATTCACTCTGTCTTTGTGTAATTTATATTTGGTGGGGACTCAAGGTTTCTGTTATACAGTTTGGGGTATTCCTTCCCCAGTAAGGAATGGCAATCAGAAAAGTGACTTAAACCTAAAATGATTTTCCTCTAAACTAACAATATTTACAGGACAAGCAGATGTAATTCTAGCTGAGTGTTTCCTCTCTGAGGAGAACCAAATGGCCAAACTTGTGACACCAATCTCTTGATTCCTGTCTGGTAAAAATCAAAGTGTCCCTTGGAGAGGGATAGAATGAAGGGACTCCAGAGACACATATCCACAGCTTCCGGTGAGATATTTCTAGACAGGCCCATGTGGACATGTACAATATACATGGGTAACACATCTAGATCTTAGGTAAGGTTTACAAATGACTCTCCTTACAGTAAGGTAGAAGTACATGCATTATTATCATTCACATTTTACAGGAAACTGTATATATGTTTTAGACAGACACTACAAATGGATGATGAGCTGAACCCAGAATTGAACAGGATCAGGAAAATAGGCTTTATTTCCACAGGGAAACTGCAGTGGAAAACTACAGTCTCCAAAGAATCAAAGGTGAGGCTCATCTGAAAGGCAAGAGAGAGGTACATAACTGATGTCAATGGACTGCAATCCATTACAGACAAAGAATTACACAGAATAAGCACTGTAAAGAAGATCAAAGAAATACAGGATCAAAAATATGATGGGCCAGTCACAGAACAAGAGCAAGAGTTAAATAAGAGACAGCTTTATTGGTACACTTGAAATGGCCAGAGAACACAAGGAAGGTATAAAGCCATGCATGAGCAGCTTTCCAGAGGACTGCTGCTGTGAACAGCTTTCAAGGTTCTGATTACATAGTATAGAGAACTCTCTATTCAATAACCAATCAGAGAAAAACATTCACAGAAAATCAAGGTACAACATTCACAATGTTACAACTTACCACGGAAAATCAAAATACAGCATTCACCATGTCACAACTCAACAACTTATCACTAAAATGGCTACATAATTTTCACCAAAATGGTCACATAGTTTTGAACAAAGTACAACCATTTAGTAAATCATTCAATCATCCCTACAGAGGCTTGCCTCCTTAAGGGACACAAAGTACAAAAGTCAAAGTTCTCCACCCCTAGGTCACAGTAAATCATAATCTTCTCAGTCAGTACACAGTATCCAAGTAAAGTCTTCTTTCAGCTTGACTCAAGGCTGGCTTGCAGCTTCCATGGCTCCTCTTCCATGGTCCCAGCTCCAACTGTCACCTGGGTTCAAAGGCAGGCAGCTCCCAGTTCCCTGTCCACCTCCTTGTCCAGTTCTTCATCCAGTTCCTTGTCCAGTTCCTGTTTCATATTGAAGCTCACAGTGTTCAGTCCACCTCAAGTCCTTCACAGTTCCTGTTTCTGGGAAGACAAGGCTCAACAGAGCCACAATAATATTCATGCACATTGCCAGCACCATCATCAATTCACTGTATGCTTGTGAAATCAAATCAGACCCACCAACAAGGTCTGAGAACTCAAGACAAATCATCAACATAGAAATCAACACAGATGGTGGGAGCCAAGATGGCGGCGTAGCAGCAGCAACACATCGCAGCTCTCACATAGCCACCCCAAAATACCCATAAAATAGGACTCTAAACCAATCCTAGAACTCCAAAACGCACACAAAGATACTTCCCACTAAAGTCAGCTTGGCTACGAGGAACCATATCAGCACTGCGAACCGAAACCAGCCTGGCCTGAAGCTGAGGCTGTGCCCTGGGGGCGGCTGGACTGGAAGAACTGAGGAGCCTCTCAGGTGAGCGGATTAGCAGCAGCTGCGAGTGGGATTTGTGAAAGGGGGAGATAAGCAGTCTGGCCATAAGGCCTCCAGAGTGGAAAAGCAAAAGGCAGAGGTTTTGCACCCGCCTCCGCATTGCGGCTTCCCGCCTGC